>SJXQ01008829.1:6056-95176 GCA_006408695.1 Aepyceros melampus
TATGAGCAACCTAGACAGCATATTGAAAAGCAGAGACATTACTTTGCCAACTAAGGTCTGTCTAGTCAAGGCTATGGTTTTTCCTGTGTTCATGTATGGATGTGCGAGTTGGACTGTGAAGACGGCTGAGCACTGAAGAATTGATACTTTTGAACTGTGGTGTTGGAGGAGACTCTTGAGAGTCCCTTGGACTGCAAGGAGATCCAACCAGTCCATTCTGAAGGAGATCAACCCTGGGATTTCTTTGGAAGGAATGATGCTAAAACTGAAGCTCCAGTACTTTGGCCACTTCATGCAAAGAGTTGACTCATTGGAAAAGACCCTGATGCTAGGAGGGTTTGGGGGCAGGAGGAGAAGGGGACGACCGAGGATGAGATGGCTGGATGGCATCACGGACTCAATGAACATGAGTCTGAGTGAACTCCGGGAGTTGGTGATGGACAGGGAAGCCTGGTGTGCTGCGATTCTTGGGGTCGCAAAGAGTCGGACACGACTGAGCGACTGAACTGAACTGAAATGGGTAGTAGCATAATTTTGTTGAAGAGAGAGTAAGGGGTATTTACCAAATGAAAAGTTAGTTCTTTTCTATTCTTGTGCTCACCAGAAAAGATATCAAATCTCAAGCTATTTTTCTTCTCCTCAGCACTCCTTCTCCCATTTAATCCTACTTTTTCTATCATATTCCCTACAGAACATTAAGCCCTGGAAAGGAAACGGGCTAAAAGACCTCATACAACTCAGGATAGTTATCATTATCTGCAAACTACATGGTTGTCTCCATCGCACAGTTTTAAAGGCCTGATAAAATCGTGTTTTTGTATTGTTGCTTTCATGGTATCTCCAAAACCAATGCAGCCTGTAAAGTCAGCAGGGGAGAGGACACACATTTTGCTGACAGTAGAGCTCACGCATAAATCTCACATACTGAGTGGAAACTAAATTTAGATTTTAAAGCAATTGACCTCTCCAGAGGTTGGGATTATTGACCAAATGAGAAAAGACGTATCCCTCTTTTAACTCATTTTTTTTTTATTGTTACCATCCTTTACACTTTACTGGAAGATGGCAAGGCACAATTTTTTAACCATTACACATTTTTTATGTTGAACTTCAAGTATAAATAGAAGATTAGAGAGTAAATTGAATTTTAAAATGTTCCTTATTTACCTGAACGGATTCCCTGATAGCTCAGACAGTAAAACGTCTGCCTGCAATGCGGGAGACCTGGGTTCAATCCCTGGGTTGGGAAGATCCCCTGGAGAAGGAAATGGCAACCCATTCCAGTCTTCTTGCCTAGAAAATTCCATGGATGGAGGAGCCTGGTAGGCTACAGTCCATGGGGTCGCAAAGAGTTGGACACGACTGAGCAACTTCACTTCACTATTTACCTGAAATCTATCTGTGTAAATTTGTGTGTATATTTAACTTCTTTGCTAAAATTAGAGATTGTCCAAAAGGGTTGCAGTGATTTTCAGAACTTTAATACCTAGAAGTTTTTAGAAAATGTTTGAAGTCACTATGGCAATCTCTAAATAAATAAATTATCCAGTGTTGAAGAAATTATTCCATTGACCCCTATAAATTTCACCAGAGTTCATTTATGTGAACATAGTGCAAAGATGTCTTTTTTATTCACCTAATTGAAATTAAAAGACGCTCACTCCTTGGAAGGAAAGTTATGACCAACCTAGATAGCATATTCAAAAGCAGAGACATTACTTTGCTGACTAAGGTCCATCTAGCCAAGGCTATGGTTTTTCCAGTGGTCATGTATGGATGTGAGAGTTGGACTGTGAAGAAAGCTGAGTGTCAAAGAATTGATGCTTTTGAACTGTGGTGTTGGAGAAGACTCTTGAGAGTCCCTTGGACTGCAAGGAGCTCCAACCAGTCCATTCTAAAGGAGATCAGTTCTGGGTGTTCTTTGGAAAGAATGATACTGAAGCTGAAACTCCAATACTTTGGCCACCTCATGCGAAGAGTTGACTCACTGGAAAAGACTCTGATGCTGAGAGGGATTGGGGGCAGGAGAACAAGGGGACAACAGAGGATGAGATGGCTGGATGGCATCACCGACTCAATGGACATGAGTTTGGGTGAGTTCCGGGAGTTGGTGATGGACAGGGAGGCCTGGCGTTCTGCAGTTCATGGGGTCACAAAGAGGCTGACATGACTGAGCAACTGAACTGGACTGAACTGACTGAATTTATTGATACTGATTAGTTGAAATAGTGCATTGAAAATACACTGTAAAGGAAATGCCCCAAGGATAATTACAAAACATTTTATTTACCAAGAAAATTATTCTTATCTCTAGAGAGTTCTCAGTAGAAAATAAAGGAAAATCTTCTAATAAAATCCAAAACCTGAGGAACACAATTGTGACTTGCAGTACACCATGTGACTTGTTCTATTTCATCCATGTGAAATAATTTTTCTTATTGTTTTTATTTTTCCAACAAATATTTACAGAGCTTATACTTACTTTACTAAGTTCATGTAGTTCTTCATGAGGTGTTCATGGGGGTATTTCTCAGCCAGTGTGAGATATTTTGCCTAAACTATTCATTTCTGATATTCACCTAAGACAATGGACATGAAGAATTTGGACACAGTGGCTGCTTAAACAAGTTGTTTTGGATGACTAATGACAAACACCATTGAGGAGTTTATTATCTAGTGGAGATAAAAGCTTTCCAGAGGTCATGAAGTCTTCAAGAATGGAGACCAGGCCAACATGAATAAGATCTAAGAATGGTACATCAGTGTAAACCTGGGTTTGCTCCTGAGGGCCAGTGCCACTTTCTATTTTCTGGGATAAGGATGCTAAAATGAATAATGGTAGATTTTTCATAGGAAGCTTATCTTGAAATTAACCTGTCAAGCCCTTAAAATTAGTATTATAAAATCCTAGTCCCCAGGGACTGGGTAACAGAACCTGGAAGCATTTTTGCAGTAACAGATTGTTTTTCCCTCTGTACATAAACTTACCGCACCAAACATCACAGTCATTCCAAATCACAAGGTATTATGGGAGAAGTACTGCTCAGTTACAGATTCCCACTAGAATACTCTCAGAGAAAGAGACTTTTAGAGACCATGCTTATTGTAATGTTCATTTAACTGTAATCCAAAGTCCACGCTTACTTCCAGGGAGAACCAAAACTGAGTTAACCAAATATTATTAAAAGTGAGATAGAAGTTTCTATGAGTAAGAGTTAATAATAACATGTTTCATTTCTGCCTCACTCCTAAAATTCACCTGGAGATGAAGACATTAGCTGCAGAACCCACCACTTACCTTTTGTAAAATCTCCAATAAGGATTTAAAAAAATATATATAGGGAAATGCTTTTGAGTAATGGCTCACTGTCAACAGTAGAACATCACAAACATTAAAGTTTAGCAATTAAGTACGATGGATGTCAATATTCATAGTATTTTCTTTATATAATAGTGGGTAAACATTTTTTCTATATTATTCACACCCTTTTTTGTGACTGAAATATAGTTCTGGAAGTGTGATTCTGGGTGTGATGGAGTATGTTTACTCTGCCTCTTCCAGTGAATGGCGCTATAAATCTCTATGACATGTATAAAAGAACTATTTAAGGAGTCTGGAAAGTGAATATCTTAATCAAAATCCTAGAAAGTATACAGCATTGAAAAGCAATTATATTCCAATTAAAAAAAACACACCAAAAAAAAATCCTAAAAGTTATTTTGTGGATATCAACAAACTGATTTTAACGTATTTATGGAAAGATAAAAGACTAGATAATCAACACAATCCTGAAAGAGAACAAAGTTGAAGGGCTGATGCTACCTGACTTCAAAACTTACTACAAATATACAGTAATCAAGACAGTTTGGTATTGGCAAAAGAATAGATCAGTGAAACAGAATAGAGAGCTCAGAAATAAACCCCCCTAAACATAGACAACTGATTTTTGACAAAGAAGCAAAAGCAAAGCAATTAAGAAAAGACAGTCCTTTCAACAAATGGTGCTGAAACAACAGGATATCCACATTCCAAGACAATGAAACTATTCACAGGCCTTATACTTCTCACGAAATTAACTCAAAAATGGATCATAAACTCCATAAAATACAAAGCTATAAAATCCCTGGGAAGATAATATAGGAGAAAATCTAGATGACTTTGGATACAGCAATGGCTTTTAGACATAACACCAAAGACACAAGTCATAAAGCAAAGTGATAATCTTATTTCATTCAAGTTAAAAATTTTATCCTATAAATGAAAATGAGAAAAAAAAAATGAAAACACAAGCCATAGAGTGGGGAAAAAAAATGTTTGCAAAAGATTCACCTGATAAAGGATGGTGATCCAAGATATATTAAGAACACTAAAAATTCAGCAATAAGAAAAAACAATCCAATTTTTTTAATGGGTCAAATATCTTAACGGATGCCTCATCAGAGAAGATAATCAAGCACATGGAAAGATGTGCTGCACATATATCATCTTATTCATCATTCAGTCCTCTCGGATGCTTTGCAACCCCATGGACTATAGTTCGCCAGGCTCCTCTGTCTGTGGAATTCTCCAGGCAAGAATATCAGAGTGGGTCGCCATGCCCTTCTCCAGGGGATCTTCCCAACCCAGGACTGAACTCCGGTCTCCTGTATTGCAGGCAGATTCTTTACTGTCTGAGCCACCAGGAAACACCTCATATGTCATCAGGGAAATGTAAATTAAAACAATGAGATACCATTTCACATCTATTAGAATGACCAAAATCCAGGGACTAACATCACCAAATCCTACAAGAATGTGGAAAAACAGCAACAGTCACACATTAATGGTGGTACTACAAAATGATACTGCTACTTTAGAAGATGTTTGACATCTTACTCTTATGATACAATCCAGCAATCACTTGACTTAGAACTTACCCAGTAGAGCTGAAATTTGTGTCCACACAAAAACTCGCACAAGAATGTTTACAGCAGCTTTACTCATAATTGTCAAAACTTGGAAGCCACCAAAATGTCATCCACCCATTTTTGATCACCTATTTTTCCATAAGTGAAAAGAAACATAATCTGTGGTACATCTATCTGTGCCTGGGTGCTGTGTCCTGTGCTTAGTTGCTCAGTCATGTCGGACTCTTTGCGACCACATGGACTTTAGCCCACCAGGCCCCTCTGTCCATGGGGATTTTCCAGGCAAGAATACTGGAGTGGGTTGCCATGCCCTCCTCCAAGGTGCTGAAATATTACTCAACATTAAAATGAAATGAGCTATCAAGCCATGAAAAGACATGGAAGAATATCAAATGCATATTACTAAGTGAAAGAAGTCAATCCAAAAAGCCTATACACTGTATGATATTAACTACAGTTGATCCATGAACAACATGGGGGTTGGGGACATCAGCCCTCCAAACTGTCAAAAATCTGCTTGTAGTCAGACTACTGTATCCATGTTTCCTTCTTCATATCCACAGATTCAATCAACAGCAGATCATGAACTATATGGTATTTACTGTTAAGAAAAGTCTACATATAAGTGGACCCATGTATTTCAAACTTGTGTTGTTCAAGGGTCAAATGACATTATTGAAAAGGCAAATCAATGAAGATAGTAAAAAATACAAAATACTAGTTATTGTCAGGGGTTGCAGTGTGGGAAGGGATGAACAGGTTGAACACGTGTATATTTAGGACAGTGAAAATACTTTGGATGATACCACAGCAATGGATACATGACATATAAATTTGTTGAAATCTGCAGAATGTACACATGAGGAGTGAACACTCAGGGTTTGGGAATTATGATTCCCAATTATGATATGAAATATAGGCTTATCAATTGTAACAATACACCACTGTGGTAAGCAATGTTGATAATATAGGAGGATATGCATTTGTGGAGGCTGAGGATACACAGGAAATTTCTGTCCTTTCCTCTCCATTTTGTGGTTAACCTAACCTGTTCTGAAAAAAATAAAGTCTTCAAAAGAAAAAAAAAAAAATACTAGCAGGTAGATTGGAACAGAACACCCAAATCTGAAGTACTAATGAACTGATAGTGAGTTTACTAATTTTCCCCCGGAGATCCCCCTGCCTGGATTTAAAGCAGCTTACAAATAGCTGAGAAAAGAAGAGAAGCAAAAGGAGGCAATGGAGAAAAGGAAAGATACATCCATCTGCATACAGAGTTTCAGAGAATAACAAGGAGAGATAAGAAAGTATTTTTAAGTGAACAAAGCAAAGAAATAGAGGAAAACAATAGGAAGGGAAAGACGAGAGATCTCTTAAAGAAAATTAGAGATACCAAGGGGACATTTCATGCACAGATAGGCACAAGAAAGGACAGAAATGATATAGACCTAACAGAAGCAGAAGATAATAAGAAGAGATGGCAAAAATACACATATTTATATATAAATATAAGATATATATATATATATATATATATATATAAAACATATAAAAAGATTATAATGACTCAGATAACCATAATGGTGTGATCAGTCACCTAGAACCAGACATCTGGAGTGTGAAGTCAAGTGGACCTTAGAAAGCATCACTACGAACACACTAGTGGAGGTAATGGAATTCCAACTGAGCTATTTCAAATCCTAAAAGATGATGCTGTTAAAATGCTGCAGTCAATGTGATAGCAAATTTGGAAAACTCAGGGGTGGCCACAGGACTGGAAAAAGTCAGTTTTCCTTCCAATCTCAAAGAAGGGCAATGCCAAAGAATGTTCAAACTACCATAGAAATGCAATCATTTCATATTCTAGCAAAGTGATGATCAAAATTCTTTAAGCTAGACTTCAACCATACATGAACCAAGAATTTCCAGATGTACAAGCTGGATTTAGAAAAGGTGGAGGAACAAGTGGTCAAATTGCCAACATCTATAGGATCATAGAAAAAGCTAGAGAACCCCAGGAAAACATCTACTTCTGCTTAACTGACTATGCTAAAGCCTTTGTGTAGATCGCAACAAGCTGGAAAATTCTTTAGAGATGGGAATACCAAGCCAACTTACCTGCATCCGGAGAAACCTGTATGCAGGTCAAGAAGCAACAGTTAGAACTGGGCATGGAACAACAGACTGGTTCCAAATTGGGAAAGGAGTACATCAAGGCTGTATCTAGTCCCCTGCTTATTTAACTTATATGCAGAGTTCAGTTCAGTTCAATCGCTCAGTCGTGTCCGACTCTTTGCGACCCCATGAATTGCGGCACACTGGGCCTCCCTGTCCATCACCAACCCCCAGAGTTCACCCAAACCCATGGCCATCAAGTTGGTGATGCCATCCAGCCATCTCATCTTCTGTCGTCCCTTTTCCTCCTGCCTCCAATCCCTCCCAGCATCAGAGTCTTTTCCAGTGAGTCAAATCTTCACATGAGGTGGCCAAAGTATTGGAGTTTCAGCCTCAGCATCAGTCCTTCCAAAGAACACCCAGGACTGATCTCCTTTATGATGTACTGGTTGGATCTCCTTGCAGTCCATGGGACTCTCAAGAGTCTTCTCCAATACCACAGTTCAAAAGCATCCATTCTTAGCACTCAGCTTTCTTCACAGTCCAACTCTCACATCCATACATGACCACTGGAAAAACCATAGCCTTGATTAGACAGACCTTTGTTGGCAAAGTAATATCTCTGCTTTTTAATATGCTATCCAGGTTGGTCATAACTTTCCTTTCAAAGAGTAAGCGTCTTTTAATTTTATGGCTACAATCACCATCTGTAGTAATTTTGAAGCCCAAAAAATAAAGTCTGACACTGTTTCCACTGTTTCCCCATCTATTTCCCATGAAGTGATGGGACCAGATGCCATGATCTTCGTTTTCTGAATGTTGAGCTTTAAGCCAACTTTTTCACTCTCCTCTTTCACTTTCATCAAGAGGCTCTTTAGTTCCTCTTCACTTTCTGCCATATGCAGAGTACATCATGCAAAATGCCAGGCTGGATGAAGCACAAGCTGTAATCAAGATTGCCGGGAGAAATATCAATAACCTCAGATGACACCACCCTTATGACAGAAAGCAAAGAGGAATTAAAAGAGCCTCTTGATGAAGATAAAAAGATGTGGAATAGCAGAAGGGATCATCCAGATTGAAAAAAATAAATAAATAAAGCTGTTCCCATTCACAGATGATATAAGTGTATATAAAACAAGAAAGAAAAGAAACTAAAATAAAAAATAAAGGAGGGAGAGTGGGAAAAATGAAGGAAAGGAAGAAAGATGGGAGGGAGGGAGAAGAGAAAAAGAACTACAAAAAATAAATGTGATTGTTTACGAAGGTCAAAGACTACAATTTCAACACAAAGTATCAGCCAAATTTCTATATATTAGCTGTGCTAAGCAGAAGAGTGGTTTCAAAAGATGTCAACAGGATTATCTTTGGAGCATGTGAATATATTATTTTACATAGAAAAAAAATAAAAGATTGCAGATGTGATTAAGGTTACAGATTTTGAGATGGGGAGGTTATCTTGGATTATCCAGATGGCCCCCATATAATCACATGAGCACTTAAAGTTGGAGAACACTTTCTAGCTAAGGTCAGAAAGAGATAAAGGAACTATGCAAGGAGAGAAGACGGCTGCCACTGCTGGCTTTGAAGATGGAGGAAAGGTGGCCATACCAAGGAAAGTGGTTGACCTCTAGGGTCTGAAAAAGGTAAAGATGGTTCTGTAGAGCCTTCAGGAAGAATCGCAGTCCTCCTGTTACCTTAATTTTAGTCCCATGACACTTGTGTTATGCTTCTGACCTATAGAATTGTAAGATAATAAATTTTCATCATTGAAAGCCATTAAATGCAAGATAACTTAAAAATCTGTTAGCAATGAATAACTGGAAAGAGATTTAAAAAAATAATCTCACTAACAGTTCCAAAAAAATGTCATACTTTGGAATAAATCTAACAAAACATAGGATCTATATGGTAAAAACTATAAAAACATTGATGAAAAACTCAAAAGCCTAAGCAGAGAAACACATTTTTTTCAAGGACTAGAAGGCTCAGCATGGTAAAGATCTCAATTTTCTCTCCCCATATGGATCTATAAATTTAATATAATTTCAATAAAATCAGCAGCAGAAATTTTGTAGAATTAACCAAGAGGATTTAAAATTTTACATGGAAAGGAAAAGGAACTAGAATAGCTACAACCATTTTGAAAAAGAAGAATGAAGTTTGAAGAATCACACTATCTATGATCGAGAGTATACCATAAATCTCTAATAATTAAGACAATGTGATATTGGTGAAAAGACAGACATATAGATCAGTGAATAGAGTCCAGAAGTAAACTCCCAGAAAAATGTCCAATTGACCCTTAATAGGTGCAAAGCAAATTCAGCAGAGAAAGGACAGTCTTTTCAAACAATTGGTTGATAATCTATATGTAAGAAATAAAGAGAATTTTGACCTAAATATTATCCCTTGTACAAAAATTGAGTCAAAGTTATCATAAATGTAAATATAAAACATGCAACTATAAAATGTTTAGAAGAAAATATAAGGAAAATGTTCATGATCTGAGTTAGGAAAAAAGATTACAGACATGAAACCAAAAAGTACAAGCCAGAGAAGAAAAAATAGACATATTAGACATCAAATTGAAGGGTTTTTTGTTGTTTTTGTGCTTAAAAATGACAGTAAAGAAAATAAAAAGACATGATACAAACTAGTGGACGTTTTTTGCAAATTGCAGATATAACAAAGTCTCTGTAACTTGACATATATATTAAAAAAAAAAAAACACCTCTCAAAGCTCAATAATAAGAAAACAAACAACCCAGTTCAAAAACAGGTGAAAGGAACTTCCCTGGTAGTCTAGTGGTTAAGAATCTGCTTTTCAATGAAGACACTGGTTCAATACCTGGTGGGGGAAATGAGATGCTAGATGTTTCGGGCAACTAAACCTGTGCATTGAAACTACTGAGCCTGCAAACTTTAGAGCCCACGCCACAACAGAGAGAAGCCCACACATGATAAGAAAGATCCCATGTGCTGCAACTAAAGCCTGATGCAGCCAAAAATAACTTTTTTTAGTTTAAAAAATAAAAAGACAAAGACTTCACAAAAGATCATATATGGAAGGCAAATATACCCATAAAAATGTTTAATGTCACTAACCATTAGCTATCTGGGAAGTCAAAATAAAATCATGAAGTGAGAAATATATTTAAGGGTCTGTATCTGATAGACAGAGTGCCTGATGAACTATGGAATGAGGTTCATGACACTGTACAGGAGACAGGGATCAAGACCATCCCCAAGGCAAAGAAATGCAAAAAAGCAAAATGGCTGTCTGGGGAAGCCTTACAAATAGCTGTGAAGAAAGGTGAAAAGCAAAGGAGAAAAGGAAAGATATAAGCATCTGAATGCAGAGTTCCAAAGAATAGCAAGAAGAGATAAGAAAGCCTTCTTCAGTGATCAATGCAAAGAAATAGAGGAAAAGAACAGAAGGGGAAAGACTAGAGATCTCTTCAAGAAAATTAGAGATACCAAGGGAACATTTCATGCAAAGATGGGCTCGATAAAGGACAGGTAGGTATGGACCTAACAGAAGCAGAAGATATTAAGAAGAAGTGGCAAGAATACACGAAAGAACTGTACAAAAAAGATCTTCATGACCCAGATAATCATGATGATGTGTTGACTAATCTAGAGCCAGACATCTTGGAATGTGAAGTCAAGTGGGCCTTAGAAAGCATCACTATGAACAAAGCTAGCGGAGGTGATGGAATTCCAGTTGAGCTGTTTCAAATCCTGAAAGATGATGCTGTGAAAGTGCTGCACTCAATATGCCAGCAAATCTGGAAAACTCAGCAGTGGCCACAGGACTGGAAAAGGTCAGTTTTCATTCCAATTCCAAAGAAAGGCAATGCCAAAGAATGCTCAAACTACCGCACAATTGCACTCATCTCACATGCTAGTAAAGTAATGCTCAAAATTCTCCAAGCCAGACTTCAGCAATACGTGAACCGTGAACTCCCTGATGTTCAAGCTGGTTTTAGAAAAGGCAGAGGAACCAGAGATCAAATTGCCAACATCCGCTGGATCATGGAAAAAGCAAGAGAGTTCCAGAAAAACATCTATTTCTGCTTTATTGACTATGCCAAAGCCTTTGACTGTGTGGATCACAGTAAACTGTGGAAAATTCTGAAAGAGATGGGAATACCAGACCACCTGACCTGCCTCTTGAGAAATCTGTATGCAGGTCAGGAAGCAACAGTTAGAACTGGACATGGAACAACAGACTGGTTCCAAATAGGAAAAGGAGTACGTCAAGGCTGTATATTGTCACCCTGCTTATTTAACTTATATGCAGAGTACATCATGAGAAACGCTGGACTGGAAGAAACACAAGCTGGAATCAAGATTGCTGGGAGAAATATCAATAACCTCAGATATGCAGATGACACCACCCTTATGGCAGAAAGTGAAGAGGAGCTAAAAAGCCTCTTGTTGAAAGTGAAAGAGGAGAGTGAAAAAGTTGGCTTAAAGCTCAACATTCAGAAAACGAAGATCATGGCATCTGGCCCCATCACTTCATGGGAAATAGATGGGGAAACAGTAGAAACAGTGTCAGACTTTATTTTTTGGGGCTCCAAAATCACTGCAGATGGTGACTGCAGCCATGAAATTAAAAGATGTTTACTCCTTGGAAGAAAAGTTATGACCAACCTAGATAGTATATTCAAAAGCAGAGACATTACTTTGCCGACTAAGGTCCATCTAGTCAAGGCTATGGTTTTTCCAGTGGTCATGTATGGATGTGAGAGTTGGACTGTGAAGAGGGCTGAGCGTCGAAGAAATGATGCTTTTGAAGTGTGGTGTTGGAGAAGACTCTTGTGAGTCCCTTGGACTGCAAGGAGATCCAACCAGTCCATTCTGAAGGAGATCAACCCTGGGATTTCTTTGGAAGGAATGATGCTAAAACTGAAGCTCCAGTACTTTGGCCACCTCATGCAAAGAGTTGACTCATTGGAAAAGACCCTGATGCTGGGAGGGATTGGGGGCAGGAGGAGAAGGGGATGACAGAGGATGAGATGGCTGGATGGCATCACGGACTCAATGGACGTGAGTCTGAGTGAACTCCGGGAGTTGGTAATGGACAGGGAGGCCTGGTGTGCTGCGATTCATGAGGTTGCAAAGAGTCGGACATGGCTGAGCAACTGAACTGAACTGAACTGAACTAATTAGAATGGGTAAAATGAAAATAAGGAACATTACCAGGTACTGACAAAAACACAAAGCAATTGAAACCCTCATACATTGCCTGAGAAAATACAGAATATTACAACCTGGACAACAGTTTGGTAGTTTGCTATAAACACACATGTACATATGACTTAGCAGTTAACTGCTAGGTATTTACCCTAGAGAAATAAAAACCTAAACAAAAACCTAATCTTTGTTTCCTGAATGTTGAGCTTTAAGCGAACCTTTTCACTCTCTGCTTCACTTTCATCAAGAGGCTTTTTAGTTCCTCTTCACTTTCTGCCATAAGAGTGGTGTCATCTGCATATCTGAGGTTATTGATATTTCTCCCAGCAATCTTAATTCCAGCTTGTGCTTCTTCCAGCCCAGCATTTCTCATGATGTACTCTGCATAGAAGTTAAATTTTGACACCAAAATCTGTGTATCTGAGTATTTATAACTCCATCCACTATCACCCAAAAAATAAAAATTAAGAAGTGTCTTTCAATACATGAATAGATAAATACACCACTGTATTATGCCCATCAGAAATGTTGAGCTTTAAGCGAACCTTTTCACTCTCTGCTTCACTTTCATCAAGAGGCTTTTTAGTTCCTCTTCACTTTCTGCCATAAGAGTGGTGTCATCTGCATATCTGAGGTTATTGATATTTCTCCCAGCAATCTTAATTCCAGCTTGTGCTTCTTCCAGCCCAGCATTTCTCATGATGTACTCTGCATAGAAGTTAAATTTTGACACCAAAATCTGTGTATCTGAGTATTTATAACTCCATCCACTATCACCCAAAAAATAAAAATTAAGAAGTGTCTTTCAATACATGAATAGATAAATACACCACTGTATTATGCCCATCAGTTCAGTTCAGCTCAGTCACTCAGTCATGTCTGACTCATTGCAACCCCATGAATTGCAGCACGCCAGGCCTCCCTGTCCATCACTAACTCCCGGAGTTCACCCAAACTTACATTCATCGACTTGGTGATGCCATCCAGCCATCTCATCCTCTGTGGTCCCCTTCTCCTCCTGCCCCCAATCCCTCCAGCATCAGGGTCTTTTCCAATGAGTCAGCTCTTCGCGTGAGGTGGCCAAAGTCTTGGAGTTTCAGCTTTAGCATCATTCCTTCCAAAGAACACCCAGGACCAATCTCCTTTAGGATGGATTGGTTGGATCTCCTTGCAGTCCAAGGGACTCGCAAGAGTCTTCTCCACATCAAAGTTCAAAAACATCAATTCTTCAGTGCTCAGCTTTCTTCACAGTCCAACTCTCACATCCATCATGACCACTGGTAAAACCATAGCCTTGACTAGATGGACCTTTGTTGGCAAAGTAATGTCTCTGTTTTTCAATATGCTATCTAGGTTGGTCACAACTTTTCTTCCAAGGAGTAAGTGTCTTTTAATTTCATGGCTGCAATCACCATCTGCAGTGATTTTGGAGCCCCAAAAAAACAAAGTCTGACACTGTTTCCACTGTTTTCCCATCTATTTCCCATGAAGTGATGTGACCAGATTCCATGATCTTTGTTTTCTCAATGCTGAGCTTTAAGCAAAACTTTTCACTCTCCTCTTCACTTTCATCAAGAGGCTTTTTAGTTCCTCTTCACTCTCTGCCATAAGAGTGGTGCCATCTGCATATCTGAGGTGATTGATATTTCTCCCAGCAATCTTAATTCCAGCTTGTGCTTCTTCCAGCCCAGCATTTCTCATGATGTACTCTGCATAGAAGTTAAATAAGCAGGGTGACAATATATAGCCTTGACGTACTCCTTTTCCTATTTGGAACCAGTCTGTTGTTCCATGTCCAGTTCTAACTATTGCTTCCTGACTTGCATACAGATTTCTCAAGAGGCAGGTCAGGTGGTCTGGTATTCCCATCTCTTTCAGAATTTTCCACAGTTTATTGTGATCCACACAATCAAAGGCTTTGGCATAATCAATAAAGCAGAAATAGATGATTTTCTGGAACTCTCTTGCTTTTTCCATGATCCAGCAGATGTTGGCAATTTGATCTCTTGTTCCTCTACCTTTTCTAAAACCAGCTTGAACATCTGGAAGTTCACAGTCATGTATTCCTGAAGCCTGGCTTGAAGAAATTTGAGTATTATTTTACTAGCGTTTGAGATGAGTGCAATTGTGCCCATACAATGCAATACTACTCAGCAAGAAAAAAAAAAAAAAAATGAAGTACGGTTAGATGTAACAATGTGGATGAATCTTAAAGACATTATGCTAAATGTAAAAAGTCAGTTTCTAAAAGTTGCATGCTATATGATTCTGGGTAAATGACATTCTGGGAAAAGAACAACTTTAGAGAGAACAGATTACAGGCTGCCAGGGGCTAAGATTGGGAAGGAGTTTGAGTACAAAGAGCATGAAACTTGTAGATAGAACTTTTCAGAATTATGATTTTATATAAATCTATACATACATTAAAATTCACAGAACTTTACAACCCCCAAAATTCAATTTTACTGCAAGTTAACTTAAAAAATAAAATTAAAAAAATAAAGACTATTTTCCAAGGGACTGAAAGCCTAATGGAATGAGGAAGATAGTCAATTATATACAGAAACACACACACAGTCTAATGCCAGAGACTCAATTCCCCCTCGACCCTTGGGACAGGGATCCTGTCTTGTTGAGCTTTGTATTATGCTTCTCAAGCTCTAACATTATTCTCAGTAAATATTAATGGGACTGTATAACTGATAAATGTTGCATATGACACCCAGGTTCCTGGCACAGAATTTACTCCATGGTACTTTATTATTAGCGGACAACCAGTGTTAGGAAAAAGAAAGTAATATCTGTAACTCCTTTCCTGCAATCAAAGATCACTGTGAATGTGATGGATTCACAAGAGTATATACAAGCAAGATTATACACCACATCACTGAGGGATGAGATCGGAGTGGACAAGAGATTGCACATTGTGAATCCTCAAAACTATGTACTGGATAAATTCACTGAGGAATGAAGAAAGGGACATTGATGCATCTGACTTTGAGCCCATTTTTCAGGACACATTGGCCAGGCTCTCCCGCTAATTCTAGCTAAGGAAGAGAAGAGGCCCAGTGGCCCTTGTATATAATCTCATCTCTGAATTTAGTTCCTTCTTTTAAAAATCAAGAATGGTTCCAAGGTCTCAAGAATATACTTCCACTATTAACATGTTTTCAGTTTGATTACTAAAGATTCTCATTCCCTTTCTAATAGCAATTTGCTAGAATAATTTACCTTGCTGAGTTCTTCAGTTTTGTGTACATAAACACAGTGGAATAAAACAAGAAACTTTGCTCTGTGGAAAAACAAACCTCTATGACCTTATTTTGAAGTTATGTGCTGGTGAGACCTGGAACATAAAGGTTACAAAAAAGAAAATGAATAAGCAAATATCCGGCCTTAAGGGCTTAGCAAAGGGCAAATAAACACTCTAGAAAGACTATAATTAAGTGCCTGAGAGAGGAATGAATAGCTACAGGAAGGGTACATCTGGAGGAGGTGGGTGGGTTAAGGTGGGATCAGAAAAGCTTTACTGAAGATAATCTCTTTCCTTTGTTCTAACAATTGCCACTTGTGGAGTATTCTCTAATCTTTCCCACACATAGCAGATGAGGACTTACAGTGTCCATTCAAACGGCACTTTCATCTTCCAGAGGGTAACCCTCTTTATGGTTTGTGCAACTGCCCTTTTTCCAGAGGTAGCAAAATCAACTCCTTCCCTTTTGAAATAGTGATACTTCTTAGGAGTAAGATGGATGCTTGGGATTAAAACTGGTGGTAAAGTCATCTCAGGCTTCATAAGACACTGTGTGAATCAGAGAAAAGACAGATGACTACTCAATGTCTGAATTATTGCTAACTCTCTGTTTTCTGCTATCTCCTAAATTCAGTTACATTATTTTCCTTATACAAATGCAGAGAGAAGCTATTATTTATCACAGCCTAAGAAAGGTCATTCTAACTTTAAGTTTTGATTATATAATAACAGCAATTAAAAAGAAAATCACGTGCTATGATATATGCTACTCCCCAACCCCTAGAAGAAATTCTCTAATTCCCACTGTATCAGCCACTGGCAGGGAAAACTTTGGAGACTATGCTGGACTGAATTCCTTTGAGATCTGACACCACTGTTTTTCTACTTTTCTCTAAATAATATATATTCTTATATATCAATCTAATAACTGTTTATAACTGACTATTCACTCATCACTTCATGGGAAATAGATGAGGAAACAGTGGAAACAGTGTCAGACTCTATTTTGGGGGGGGCCTCCAAAATCACTGCAGATGGTGATTGCAGCCATGAAATTAAAAGATGCTTACTCCTTGGAAGGAAAGTTATGACCAATCTAGATAGCATATTAAAAAGCAGAGATATTACTTTGCCAACAAAGGTCCGTCTAGTCAAGGCTATGGTTTTTCCAGTGGTCATGTATGGACGTGAGACTTGGACTATGAAGAAAGCTGAGCGCCGAAGAATTGATGCTTTTGAACTGTGGTGGTTTTTTTTTTTTTTTTTTTTTTTTAATTTTTTTAGTTTGTTTTGCTTTACAATACTGTATTTGTTTTGCTACACATCGACATGGATCAGCCACGAGTGTACATGAACTCCCAATCCCGACCCCCACCTCCCCCCTCCCGCCCCACACCCTCTCTCTGGATTATCCCCGTGCATCAGTCCCAAGCATCCTGCATCCTGCATCAAACCTGGACTGGCGATTCGTTTCACTTATGATATCACACATGTTACACTGCCGCTCTGCCAACCCATCCCACCCTCTCCCTCTCCTACAGAGTCCAAAAGGCCGTTCTATACATCTGTGTCTCTTTTGCTGTCTTGCGTACAGGTTTATCATTACCATCATTCTAAATTCCATATATATGTGTGCGTATACTGTATTGGTGTTTTTCTTTCTGGCTTACTTCACTCTGTATAATCGGCTGAACTGTGGTGTTGCAGAAGACTCTTGTGAGCCCCTTGGACTGCAAGGAGATCCAACCAGTCCATCCTAAAGGAGATCAGTCCTGGGTTTTCATTGGAAGGACTGATGCTGAGGCTGCAACTCCAATACTTTGGCCACCTCATGCGAAGAGTTGACTCATTGGAAAAGACTCTGATGCTGGAGGGATTGGGGCAGGAGAAGAAAGGGACGACAGAGGATGAGATGGTTGGATGGCATAACTGACTCGATGCACATGAGTTTGGGTGAACTCCGGGAGTTGGTGATGGACAAGGAGGCCTGGCGTGCTGTGATTCATGAGGTCGCAAAGAGTTGGACACGACTGAGCAACTGAACTGAACCGAACTGATTCACATATCAAAGTTACATACTCAATTGTTCTTTATCATTTGCACCTTATATTTAATAATTAAAATCACAGTTAGCCACATTGAGTTGCATTCCCACCAATTACCAGTCATTATACTAAAATCCCTATAGCAGTCTTTCAAGGTAATTATCATTTTGCCCATTTTACAAATAAGGAAACAAAGCCCCAGAGAAATGGAGTCATTTTCCCAAGCTAGTATATGGTAGAGCTTAGATAGGAACTCAGATTCATCTGACCTCAATGTTACTGTCAATGAAAAATAATCAAAATCAATTTAAGAAAGAGTTGGAAATTTTATTCAAGCCAAATTTGAGGATACAACCTAGGAAGAGCATCTCACAAAGCTCTGAGAACTGTTTCTCCCATTAGAAATCAAGACATACTTTGTTTAAGTTTTTTGAGATAGAGGGCTGTACATTAAAAGATGTATTATTGATAGGTTGCTGCTGCTACTGCTAAGTCGCTTCAGTCGTGTCCGACTCTGTGCGACCCCATAGACGGCAGCCCACCAGGCTCCCTCGTCCCTGGGATTCTCCAGGCAAGAACACTGGAGTGGGTTGCCATTTCCTTCTCCAAAGCATGAAAGTGAAAAGTGAAAGTAAAGTCACTCAGTTGTGTCCGACTCTTCGCAACCCCATGGACTACAGCCCAGCAGGCTCCTCTGTCTGTGGGATTTTCCAGGCAAAAGTACTGCAGTGGGGTGCCATTGCCTTCTCCTATTGATAGGTTACATAATCCATATTTAAGCACCATCATGGTGGGTCATGGGACCCTTTACAAGATCAAGAAGAAATGTTATCATTTAAGGAGATGTTTGATGCTAGGAGAATGTTGCTGTTTAAGGTTGAGCAGGTATTCCTGCTGACACAGGAGGTTGGGTCAGTGCATAAGGTGGACACACAATGCGCAGTGGGAGGTAAGGTCAAACAACAGAGAACAATTTTTATGTTTAAATCTTTCCTTGTATTGCCATAAATAAGAATTTTACTTCATAGTACTTATTAAACTTGATGTGTGAATGAGATTTTATTATTGCCTAATAATTTTGCTAAAGACCCAATAATGAAGATAGTAGTCAGGACATTCTAAAGAACAGCTGCTAAACACATTTCTGCAAAACTAGTAAACATCTGCAGAGACCATCCCCTCACTATACACCTCCAACTGATAGAAGCCTAAATACTAGAAAAGAAAATTACTATGCAAGTACCACCAGAGGCATGGGGCTTCCCTAGGGGCTTAGTGGCAAAGAATCTGCCTGCCAATGCAGGAGACACAGGTTTGATCCCTGGGTCTGGAAGATCCCCTGGAGGAGGAAATGGCAACCTACTCCAGTATTCTTGCCTGGAAAATCCCATGGACAGAGGAGCCTGGAGGGCTACAGTCTATTGATTCACAAAAAGTCAGACACAACTGAGCAAGCAGGCAGACACCTCCAGAGGCAGAAGCAGAAACAGAGCAAGGTACAGGGATACAGATAATCTCAGCCAGAATACGTATAACCCACATCAGAGAGCTCTAGTGTAGGGACCCCAATTATACAACTCACAAAGAACTAGCATTTGGACTCATTCTATAGACAGGTCCATTCAGCCAATATTAGTCAAGTGAGAACCTTAATCATAGGACTAAATATGAAAAAAAAAAAAAGATTTTTCTTCTTTCATCTAATCTCTTCCCCCCTCCAAATACTGAAATGTAGGTAGAGGAAATATAGAGAAATTGAAGGCTATAACTTCCCCTCTCTAAGTGCCAGCTGTGAGTGTGGCCCAAGACTGGAAGGGAGGAAGAAAGCTAGGAATTAGATGTGAGATTCACCTTTTCGTTTAGACTTGGAAGAATCTTAACCATTGAAACCAATTCATAGAGGCCAAAAGACCATTTTTATAATTTAAAGGGTCAAAACTACAGAATTTCCCCAAGATATCAGAAAAGAGAGGCTACAGAGCATGTAAAAAATGGGGGCTGTGGCTTTCCTGGTGGTCCGGTGGTTAAGAATCTTCCTTGCAGTGTAAGGGAAGCTGGTTTGAACCCTGGTCCCGAAAGATCCC
Organism: Aepyceros melampus; assembly: GCA_006408695.1. NCBI lineage: Eukaryota > Metazoa > Chordata > Mammalia > Artiodactyla > Bovidae > Aepyceros > Aepyceros melampus. Next base: position 25,667 of record SJXQ01008829.1, read on the forward strand.
ACATGCCATGAAGCAACTAAGCCCATGTACCACAACTACTGACCCACACTCTAGAGCCTGGGAACTGCAACTACTGAAGTCTATGTGCCTAAAGCCTGTGCTCTGCAACAAGCCCAGCCACCCCAATGAGAAGCCCTCACACTGCAGTAACGACTAGCGCCCACTCCCTCTACTTAGAGAAGGCCTGTGTGCAGCAAGGAAGATGCACCAAAGTCCAAAAAGGGCTGGATTGGTGGTGGGAAGGAAGAGGGAAGTGGGGGGAGGAGAATGTATCCAATTTTCACCCCCCAACAAGTACACTTAAAATGTGAAGCAATATTTGAGAAAATGATACTGATAAGGGCTAAAGATAACTATCTAAAGTAACATTGCTGCTGCTAAGTCACTTTAGTCGTGTCTGACTCTGTGCGACCCCAGAGACGGCAGCCCACCAGGCTTCCCCGTCCCTGGGATTCTCCAGGCAAGAACACTGGAGTGGGTTGCCATTTCCTTCTTCAATGCATGAAAGTGAAAAGTGAAAGTGAAGTCACTCAGTCTGACTCTTAGCCACCCCCTGGACTGCAGCCCACCAGGCTCCTCCATCCATGGGATTTTCCAGGCAAGTGTGCTGGAGTGGGATGCCATTGCCTTCTCCAAAAGTAACATTAAAGTTAAAAAAAGATCCAAAGTAATGTAGTAAGTTTGTTTTTTTCTTTTTTCTTTCTTTTTAAAAATACATGAGAAACAATAGTGCTTATCTGTGAAGTGGCTTGTGATAAGTGAGGAAGGGAGAATAACTTTTCAATTTATATCCTCCAACACCATTTGATTTTCGCCATGTGCCTGTGTGTGTGTGTTAATCACTCAGTTGTGTCCAACTCTTTGAAACCCCATGGACTGTAACCCATCAGGCTCCTCTGTCCATGGAACTCTCCAGGCAAAAATACTAGAGTGGGTAGCCACTCCCTTCTCCAGGGGATCTTCCCAGCCCAGGGATTGAACCCAGTTCTCCTGCATTGCAGGCAGATTCTTTACTGTCTGAGCCACCAGGGAAGCCTACCATGTGCCTATATTACATTTATAGTTAAAAAGTCAAAAAATTAAAAGTGATGATTCATGGTATTTCTAGATGTAATAGAAATCTATTGTTTGGGAAAAAAATTTTTTTAATGTATTTGGGATAAGTCTGCAGTTACTTTATATACTTTTGAGGAATCAGGACAAATATAACTATTTTCACAAAGCAATTGTATATTCTTCCTTTTATCCATCAGTAGTTAAGTAGGAAGAAATCACCCTGGTCTATTCATGAAAATGCTCCTTTGCTCTAGATTGTGTCTGAGATTTTTAACTTTCATGTACAATTTTGGCAGGGTTCTGAAGCAGCCAGACCTGTGGGCTTTCAGCTTGCAATGCTATGCTTTCCATGCTTGCAATGAGGGCTACAGAAAGCAAACTGATTGGTATCTGTGCAGAAAGATCCCATGTGCTGACAAGGGAGTTCCAGAGTAATGCCAACACTGTCACTGAAACTTACAACACAGATCTTCAAACTCCAATTATCACTCATTTTTTCCACCTTCTTATCACTTGTGTTTGACAGCTGTTCAGTGACAATGAAAGAAAGGTTTTCCATCTCCAGGTATTATGCTGGTTGACCAGATTAACCTTTGGAAAGATTTAATTATCTTTGAGAAGGCAGTTCCTCTGACAACATCCCTTTATCTATCTTGTCCAAATTGGTATTTGCTTCGGTGATTCTCATCCTGAGGCTTAACTCCCCTGTCACCTCACACTGTGAGTGGATGTCATCAAACACCAGAAGCTGAGCCTCTTTTCAGGAAACATTATTCTGTGGTTGCCTATTTCCAGCTGTATCTTGATACACAGAAACATGCTTGAGGTTGTCTATCAGGATAAGAATTAAAATTAGGTAATGGGAAAAACAGGTTACAAAATAATCAGTATGGAATGAGCCCTTCAAACGGAGTAAATGTGTGCATAGCAATGTGGTCTAGAAAAATATAAGTGACTACCAGTGACTATCTGTGTATGGTGGGATTGTCTTTATTTGCTTTATGCTGATGCATTTTCTGGTCTTTCAGTCTACATATATTGCCCCTTTAATCCCACAAAATAACAAGACTATTTTAAGAATTAAATATGACTCAGAGTTGGGGAATTTTAGAAAGATGATTGAGTGTGACCCCTAACTTGTAAAAAAGAGCTCTAAAACAGTCTTATTTTAGAATTGGTAGACATGATACTCTACTTTTTTCCAATTCCAATTCATTTGATTGTTGAAACTGTTTTTGTTTTTTGAAATAAAGTCACTTTTTGGCTTCCAGACTTAAGAAGGAAATAGGAGATTGTGTGGCATCAATAACTGAAAAGCACAACACCTCAGCTAGATTTCAGCATCTCTGTAGACAAACTGTTCATGGACTTGTGTCTGTGTGTGGGGGCATGTGTGTGTATGTGCTTGTGTACATGCAGGTGTGTGTGCACATGTGTAAAGCCTTGTCTTATTAGGTCCAATGGGAAAGGGTTACAATCAAAGCAAGTCAGCTTCCCCAGGAGCCCTCAGCTAAAGACAGTAACAAACTCAAGACAAGGGTTTTTTCAGTCACCTCCTGACTGCCTCTCTGCACATAACAGGATACTCTGGTGGTAGACCATTAGGTGAGCCTAGAACTTTCAAAGCAGGAATCTTGTCTCAGAATGTTGGTGGCCTATGAATCTGCCTAGAAGCACAGGAATGGGGAAAAAAGTCAAAGCCATCACTGGTCCATCCTCTGATGCTGGCATCTGGGGTTTCTAGGATGTCTTTCTGTAGCCAACAAAAAAAGGATTACTGCTCCTCCGTAAGACACAGTTTATGTTTAGGACTTATGGAGATAAGCAATAGTAATCCTTTTCCTTGACTGAGTTCAAGATCTACAGTGACTCAGAAGCTGAAAAGATGAAAATTAGAATGTCCACTTTATTTTTGAAAAACTATTGGAGAACATTCTTTAGACGTGGCAATGTTGAACTTCCTGACACTGAACCCGAAAACTAGACAACTCTTTCATAGGCAATCAGACATAGGAACTTCTGAAATTGCAGGCCTGTGTGTGTTGGAGGCACCTCAATAAATCTGGAACATAGAGGAACTCATTAGATTGCTTGCCCACTACTGTCAGGACTATTCCTCTTAGAGATCAAAAGGAAGAGAGACAGTAACTTGAAGATGCATAGCTCCTTTTCTCAAGTTACCCAACTGATGGAAGTGTGTGAGAGCAGGTAGAGAGATCAGGAGTGGAGAGAAAATCCCTCTGGATGGAAGCAGAGTACAAGGGAATAAGCTGCTCACCCACTGTGTTGGGTCTTACCTGTATTCTAGTCCTCATCAACACTATCTCTGTAAATCTGGCAGAAGGAACCTCTTACTGAAGAAACTGGACCTCAGTTTCTTCATCTTTACAATGGCCTGTTGGTCTAAATTAGTGATGACCCAATGAGACTGATCTGTTGTAATCATCAGAGAAGGATTTTGTCCACATTCAAGTGGCTTGAGAACCACTGAATTCAATCACCTTTGGTCTCTTTCAGGTCTGAAACTTTACTCTTCTGTGTCTGTCACTTATTCCAAGTTATATCCACCCATTACATGTGTTAAACAATTTTGAAATTAAAACAAAAAGTATGTGAATAGGGTGAAAAATGGGCCAAAACATTTTAGAGCAGTTTAGTGTCATTATTAACCCAAGGAAAAAATCTGAAAAGCTAAATGCTAAATCATTTGTAAAAGTTGATTAATTAAACATTCAAATAAGAGCAACATTAAGCCATGATTTATAATTCTCTTCCCTGTGAAAGCACAGTGAACTAGAAGATAGCTTAGCTATTTTACCATATCATGCAATTTGCTCATATCTATTACTCTAATGGATTATTCGTTTTGAAACTTGAGTCACCTGGGACAGAATATAAATAAAGAAGACCGAGAGTAGCTGCCAAATTTGGAACCCAAGTTTGGATGTGAGCCAAGCAGAGGTGGTGAAGTGCAGATATTACCCTACAATAAAAGCTTGAATCTGCCAAAAGAATGCATTCCCATTACTACGGTCTGAATGTGTGTATCCCCCTAAAAATTCATATACTGGAACCTTAGCTCTGAGTGTGACAATGTTAGGAGATGGGGGCTTGGGGAGGTAATTAGGTTATAAGGGTGGACCCCTCAGAAATGTGATTAAGAATTTATAAAAGTGGCTCCAGAGAGATCCCTAGCCCCTTCCACCATGTGAGGATACAGTGAGAGGTCTGAAACTCAGAAAAGGGCTGCCACTCAACCATGCTGGCACCTTGATCTCAAACTTTCAGCCTCCAGAACTGTGGAAATAAATGTTGTTTAAAGGCGCCCTAGTTTGTGGGATTTTGTTATAGTAGTCCAAACTGACTTCGCTATCCATTAACACACTTTTAGCATGGCCTCCAACCAAAGGGGAAATTAATTCACTTCTTCTTAATCATCTTTGTTTGCCCACATTGAAATGATCCCATTGGATAACCACAGATAAACTGAAGCATTAAGTCACAAACTGGCCAAGCAGGAGTTATTTAAAAAGACAGACAGACTTAATCTTTCATTCATTCATTTATTCAACAAGAATTATTTGAGTACCTAACTATAGGAAATGGCTACCCACTCCACTATTCTTACATGGGAAATCCCATGGCCAGAGGAGCCTGGTGGGCTACAGTCCATGGGTTTGTAGAGTCAGACACGACTTAGCAACTCAGCATGAACACGGTATGCCAGGCACTCACTGTGTTAAAAATTAAGGGTTATGATAATAAATAAGATGGAGTTCTTATTTTGGATTTTCTCCTCAAACTGACTTAAACAAAGTGAGCCATTTTAAGCAGGACCAGGTAAACGAAGCATGATGGAGTAGCATATTCCAGACAGACTAATCTGGTATGCTACTGATTCCTAACAAATTTTCCCAGGCCACAGCAGAATGGAAAAGAATCAGATGTATGTGACTGTGGGGTGGGAGAGGTGGGGTTGGAACAGGGAGTTGGGTAAGGTGGCTGCCTTGGAAAAATTATTCTTTAGTCTAACCACAGTCCCTCCAAATTTGGGGTATTAAGAAAGGTTTTATGAAGTATAGTATTAATAAATGCTTGGAGTTCCTTTTAATATCCTCATTTTGCAAACTCAAAAGCTAGAAATCCTGTCAGTCCTTAAATTGTTTTGGAAAATTTACTTGCCCTTGATTACTGAAGGCTAGGGAATTCTGTGCTAAAAAGAATGAGGAAGATGTACAGGCTGAGTTGGCAGATGTAATACACCTTGGAAGAAAAAGAGCGCTATTAAATCTCAGATTAATAGATGTTGACATAGTAGGAAAAGCCGGCTGACAGGCAGTAAGTGCAAAATCATTGAGTCAGCTCTCCCTCTACTTTGTTGGTTGACTCTCAAGCCTGGGTTAAGACTTGATTGTATCACAAGCTAGTTGGCATATATATGACATGTTTGTCTTCAGGAGCTCAGTATGCTCTAATCGGTAGTGGTCATTTCTTACTATCCTGTCTCTACCAATTTTGAGAAAAGACTAAGGAAGAAAGAAGCCAATGATGTTCTCAATAGGAAACACACAACAGTTGCTCTGAATTGAAAAAAACCTTACTCCTTCTGAATAGGGTAAAATAAAGTTAATTATAAGAAACTAGAATAGCAGAAGTCTAGAGATCCTGTTTGGAAGTTTACCAAGGGTCCATATGACTTTGGGGAGATCTCATACAATGCACTTTGCAGAGGTAAGCCCTTTCCTGGACTATGTGCAGTCCTGGCCCTGACAGTGTTCTCTATTCAATCTGAGAGGAGGTCAGGAGAAAGAGAGAAGACCAGCAGTGAGTCGGAGGCAGCCAAGTAAAATAAAAGCAATGCGAGTAAACCAAAAGCAGTACAGAATGGATGAGTCACAGGGGTCTTACACCAAAGACTTTATATGCCCTCATACCCTTCTGCCCAACCACTCACCTTATGACCCTTTGTTCAAGTTCATAATTAATTCCTGTTTTCCAGGAGCAACTCTGCCATTTATTTAGCCCCTTTCCTTTCTCCCCCTGTTCAAAGTACATCAGTTGCCATGGAAACCATGATGCTAATTCTAGAGATGGAGTCCAGAGAGATCAACAAACAGAAGAAGAGAGATTTAATCTCAGGGTTTGCAATACAGACCCCGACTTGTAAAACTGCACAAACTGAATAAACGCCATGTGACTTCAACCTCACAAGTACATCCTACTTGGACCAATTCACTCTTGAACCAATTAATAAAATTCTAACAGCAAAATCAAACCTGCGTAGAGGCTTCTGGGCTGTTCTTCACCGGAGCTTTCATATAAACTAATCCATCAAGGAAAGTGCTTCCTGTAAAGCATCTAAGTGAAGGATTTATGTTTCCCTGTCTCTCAGGTGACAGCCAGAGTCAAGCTCTAACAAACCATTGCCCTCTTTTCCTTTGGCACCAATGTTATACATTGCCTTCTCCTAAACGTTGTCTAATTAAAGCCCTCAAACCTTTCAAACTTTCTTGCTTACCAAGAGATTTCTCCAAGGAACCTCTCAAAACCAGTGAGGTCTGAAGGACTGAGATCACTGTCCTCTCAGTGGTAGACCACTGTCATCTCTCTCCCCTTCAACCTTTCTTCTAGCCATGAGCACCAGCATATCACCACTAGTCCAACCCAGACATGTTATTCTTGGCCTTTTCATTCAACAGGCACTGACTGTTTGTATCAATACAACAGAATTAATGTCCAGAAGTTCCTTTATAACCCAGGGTATTCTAAGAGTCATAATAAATTTATTTATTCACTTAGTTTTATTTAAAATTTAGCCTCAATTATTTTAGTTCCTCTTTTACATCTTGGGTTTTTACAATGGAAAGAATAGTATTTAACTATTAGTAAGTCAGTGTCCCAATCTTCAAGCAGTGTTCTCCATATTCTGTGGAGCTTGATTTTGAAAGGGTTGAATCTGAACCTTGATATTACAGGGTCAGGTTAAAATGTTCCAGTTACTTCCAATCAGTAAGTAGGTACGGAAACATCAACCTTATCAATGTGTACCAGTTCCCTCAACAGATGGAGCTGAAGGGCATTCTGTAAAGGGCTGATACCAAGACATGTCCAAGATTAAGGGAACACGTAGGGGACAGTACCTGGGACTAGCAACAGTGAGATGCCCTTTAGATCCAGCACAGCTGCTGTAACAGAGTACTAAGCTGTAGGAGAAGAGCCTTTGGGAAGGAGTTGTGTCATTTAGTAGAGGAAGGCAGCCCTTCCTGACTGCAGCCCTTCCTGACTGCATTCCAGCTGAAAGGAAAGGGAATGGGATATGAGGAACTTGGGAAGGATGAACAAATACTGCAGTCTCTCATCCTGCTGTCTCTTCGCCTTCCCTTTGACCTAAACAGAAGAGAGAAGACAGAGGAGCTAGGAGATGCATAGAGGTTTTTCTCCTGGGGCAAAAGTCAGGTGGAGAAGGATTAAGGGAAATCTTGATGGGTGAACAAAATATTCAGCATGCAATACATTCTGTATGTAGACTAGCAAATAAGCCAGTGCCCACCGAGGAATAAGTCCCTCACATATAATTATACAAGTCTTGGGAGCTCGAAGCATTTACTTTGTTGTAGAAAGAGGAAATATACACAAACCAACTAGAAAACACTAATGTGCACACAATAGACTTACCACCAAGACAGGTGACTCCCACGTACATCTAGGAAATTAGTTGTCACACCACGTCTTGGAGGAGTGATTTTTCCTGTCTTTCTTTTCACAGATAAGAACTCAGATTCGATGAGAAATCATCATCATCACAGCTCTAATAACTAACATTCAGTTGCACACTATGTGCTGGACTCTGTTCAAAATATATAGCCCAGACTAATGCATTTAATTCTAACAACTCAGTAATGAGCTCATTATCCCCATTTTCTAAAGAAGGAAAGTTTGATGACTCAGAAGTTACGTATCAAGTCAATGGTGATACCAGTATCTGAACCCTGGCAGCCTGACTCCAGAGCCTAGACTCTTAAACCATACACTTACCTGGCTCCCAATTTATTTTCAATAGAGTTACACTACTACCCATTATTTTCATGTTACTAGCATCTAAAACCACATCCAAACAGGTGTGAAAGTTCACAGAATTACAGAATGTCATGGCAGGAATGGTCAGTAGCAACTCATTTATTAGAAAGGAAATACACACAGGTGGCCCCATGGTATAATTTAGCTGAGGTGAGAATGCTTGGTGGTGCCAATGCCAAGATTAGAACTCAACTCTTTCAACGTCATCATGCCTTTCCCTGTTTGCAAAGAAACTGTACCAGGCTCTACACAGACCAAAAAAGAAGTCAGACAAGACTGCCTTCCAAAAGTGACCAGAGTAAACTGAGTGGAGAAAAGATGGACATCACCACTAGAATCTAAGTGGTCTTGCTGACAACTGTGGTTCTCTATAATGATGGAGTTCAAAGGAACAACTGTTTTCCAGAGGAGCAGCTGGTAGGATCTGGTAGTGGAGACGACCTCCAGCTTAGGATTTTTTGAATAGCTAATAAATAACGAATAATTTCTAGCCCATGGAGTATGTCCACGGCCATCATACAATCAATTTAGAAGCAAAATTGCTACTCTCTAGAAACCTGAGAAGCACTGAAGTTTATGAGTTTGTGGGGAAATGGTTTGTCAATACTAACACACCAGGAATGCTTTGCCTTCATCTCACCATTCTAGATTTTTCACCGAATCACGCATACGTGTGCCATCATTCAGGAGTTCTTTCTTTAACAATTAGCAGTGGATAGAAATCAGGTTTGAAATAATGGAATGAATTAGGATCATCACTGAAAACAGCAATTGCAGAATGCTGGTGGGCACATTTCTCATTGCTGGAGTCAGACTGTGAGTTTTAGAGTTCAATGGAATAGGGAAATATACTCTCTAGCTTAACAGAGACTTTCAGAGAAGGCAGAAGTAGCATCTTCACTTGAAAGAATGTGCTCCAGCATTTGTGATTCACACAAAGGCCCAAGTGGAATGCAAAGCCCGATTTGTTTTTACTCTATAGGACAGGTGAGCCAGGTGAAGGGTGTTCAAGCTGCAGCATTCCTACTTTCTCTCCTATTGTCTCTCGACAGACTAAACACTCACCACTTCTGTTGTCTTCTCTCACTATCTCTCAGAATTTCTTTTGAAACTCACCTGAGCCACTTGGAAGATAAATGAGTCCTCCATGAACCTTTCTTCCTTTTTTTTTTTTTTTGGTTACGCCACACACCTGGCATGTGAGATCTTAGTTCTACAGACAGGGATGGGACCTGAACCCCATGCAGTGGGTGCATGGGGCATTAACCACTGGATAACCAGGGAAGTCAGGAATCCTTCTAAGATTCAGTTTCCACATCTAAAACCTCCTGACCATTGCAGCCTGAATTCTTCCAGACTTCACCGGCCCTTCCCTCTGCTTCTTTCCTCATGCCATCTCCTCCACGGCATTTGGTTGGCTCCATCTCCATCTCATGGCTCAACCCCCATGAGCCTCATGAGGACAGGTACAGGACATTCTATTTCAATATATATCCCATAATGCCTCCTCATAACCAGTGCAGAGTAAAGGTCTATTAATTTAATATGACTTAGTTACATGCTGGAAGATAGAAAAGAAGACTCATAAAATTCTTGCCAAAGTTTTTTTTTTTTCTTTAAAACTCCTGGTTTAGTAATTTCCACTTTATTCTGAAGAAAAAACACTTGGCTGTCTCCAGAGGCATTCTATGTTAAGTGAACCAGTTATCTGCTCAGGTATAACAAATCTCATTGTTTCTGCACTTTTCCTCAAGAACTAGGGCAAACCCTGTTTCTGATTGCTATGAAGATTCTTTCAGACAGAGGGAGCTATTCCTGGAACTCACTAATACTGATCTCATCAAAATTACTTGGGTGGCCCCTGACAGCCATCAGCAAACTCCCATGGTGCCTAATGAGATTTACTGAGCTGTGCAAGTATCCAACACCAAAATCTGTACCAGGCCCCAGTCTCCTTGGACAACTTCACCCTCACAACTCCATTCAGAGTCATGGAAACCACCAGTTCCCCTGCAGAGCAATGATTTAAGCACAGTTTGGGGTGGCCTCCTGTAGGGGTCAAATATAAAAGCATTAATGAGAATATCTAATGCTAATGGAATATTTCTAGACTGTCACATTTTCATCCAAGGTCTCAGCCTCTGAGTGGACATAGAGGGACAATTTTATCATTAAAACTTGGAAGAATTAGATCCTCCAATAAGAGCATTAAAAAAAAAAAAAGAGCATATAGTAAATAACCAATGACAGGAAGGAGCCAGAATGATACCAGATTCAGAGGAGGGAGGGCTCCCCTGCAGACAGAGGGTGCTTGAAGCTGGTCTTTGGAGGACAGGTAGAATGCTGTGCTAAGAAGAACAAGCAAGAAGCCAGTCAAAGAGAACAGGATGGCCAGGAAAAGAGAGAATGGGGATGAGAGTGTAAGCCTTGTAACTGGAGAAAAGCAGGAGGTGTGCCTGAAAAATGCAAGTCAGTCTCAAGATTCTGGAGTGCACGGAGAAGCAGGCCGCAAAGTTTGAGCTTTAAGACACAGAGCTCTCAAAAAAGTAGCTATCAGTAGTAAAATAGACTGCTCTTAATGTCCTTCCATCATTACTGGTGTGTCACCTAACGCTAGACCTCCTAGGGGTGAGCAGTTAGAGGTTGTCTGCCCTGTGTCGTGGAATGAAGGGTTGCATGACCCAGCAGAGACACTGATACAGAGGAACCTAGAATGCGGATGGAGTCAAAGACCTGGACTTGAGAGTCACTCTGCCTCTTACTGCTTTTGTTACCATGTGATTATCATCAAGCGCCTCATTTCATCAAGTGTAAAATAAGCATAATAGTATCTGCCTCACAGGGTGATTAGACATTTAAAGTGCATGCATTGTGGGAATCTACTTTGTAAGCGTTAATACATTATAGTTAGTATTAAGGAATGTTACCCAACTTCACTCCAACATTTAATTTCTTGGTTATACTCTGGAAGTGTTATGGTTCAGAAGAATGTGTCATGATGAAAATTGTAAGAATAATGGAATATTTAAAGGCAAGTAGGATTGGAATGTAGAGAGAGTAGAAGTGGGGGAGTGACTTCTTCATAGCCTAGGATGCCATCATGGGATGGGGAAAGACTGAGCTAAGATGGGAGCAGTGGAGTAGAGAGGGCATGGGATAGTAATTTTAAAATTGGTGATGGAAGAACTTTGTAAGAAGAGTGTTTAGGAATTAAAGATGATTCTGAATTATAGGAGAAACAGCTTATTTGAAACATCTCAATTCCAGATAAGAGAAAAATTTATCCAGAATAAGAGAAAAACTGTCTGAAGCTTCCTTATGCAATACAGTAGCCACTGGCCACAGCACGTGAAATGCAGCTCATCCAAACTGAGATACGCTATAAGTGTAAACCACACATTAGATTTCAAATATCTAATGTGAAGAAAGAATGTTATCTCAGTAATTTTTGTACTGCTTACATATTAAAATGATATTATTTGGGATGTGGGTGTATGTCCAGTTGTTCAGTCACCTCTAACTCTTTGCAACCCCATGGACCATAGCCCACTAGTCTCCTCTGTCCATGGAATTTTCCAGGCAAGAGTGCTGGAGTGGATTGCCATGTCCTCCTCCAGGAGACCTTCCCAACACAGAGACTGAGCCCGCCAGGCTCCTCTGTCCATGGGATTCTCCAGACAAGAATACTGCAGTGGGTTGCCATTTCCTTCTCCGGGGGATCTTCTGAATCCAGGAATCAAACCTGTGTCTCCTGCATTGGCAGGCAGTTTCTTTACCTGGGAAGCCCTTGAATTAAATAAAAGTATTTAAGTTAATTTCACCTGTTTTACTTTACTTTTTAATGTGGCTGCTAAAAAAACTTAAAATAGAGATGTGGCTGGTATTACATTCCTATTGAAACTGCACTGGTCCCATGATAATTCCCAGTAGAATCATAAGGGAGCTTTTCCCATCTCAACATCTCAGAGTTCTCTCCTAGGCTACTTGAGTCAGCAGTACCTATGAGCAACCCTCTGGGGTTTTTTAAGAAGCTCCCAATGATTATTTCCTGGTGGCTCAGATGGTAAAGAATCTGCCTGCAATGCCAGAGACCCAGATTCAATCCCTGGGTTGCAAAGATCCCTTGGAGAAGGGAATGGCAACCCACTCCAGTTTTCTTGCCTGGAGAATTCCATGGACATAGGAGCTTGGCAGGCTATAGTCTATGGGGTCACAAAGCATCAGACACAGCTAAGCCACTAACATTTAATGATTATGAGGGCCACAGAGCTTCTGCCTTTGAACATTTTAAGTGAATTTAAGCTTTATTTTAGTTTATATAATCATCACCAGGGGAGCTCTTTAAGAGATTCTAGCCCCAGATATTTTGATGACTTAGACATAGAATTCTGGCTTGAAGTCCCTTGGAACCTTCATTTATCATGTGATTTATCATTATACACGTGAGCCAAGTTCTGCAGTTGAAGAAATGCCACGCTTGGGAAGGATGTGCTGTGTCACCAAACAGTTGGGTTAGGAATAAGCCCCCAGCAGTAACAGGAGAGCAGGGCAACAGCTGGGAGGCGAGGACGAGGGGAAAATCAAAGACTTATTTTTGCCTTTTAAAAAAATTATCAAAATAGTCTGATAGGAAATCCTGTTTATCTTGCTTAATTTTCTTACATTCTGCTTTAGGATTTTCCTCCATTATTCCAAATTACATGACAGGGGTGTGTTTGTGTGCTCAGTTGCTTAGTCACCTCCAAGGAATACTATCATATTTTAAAACTTGCAGACTCTAAAAATCTCATTCTGGCCCTAGGTAAGAATAAAACTAGTAATATTCTATCCATGGAGGCTGCTCTGTCTTCCTCTGCAGGCCACTGGGATAAGAAGGTTGTGTACACACACCAACCTTTTTGTTCATTAATCTTGAAGGCAGAAAGCCTCACCTTTTGGCTCGATGCACGGCTTTTGGGGAAATCAGATTTTCCTTGTTAAAGGGTAAAAATACTACTATATTCAGAGGAAGATGGATCTTCTCGTAGGAAATGGCATCTGGCAAGAGGCCCTCAGCTCATTAAGTACGCTACTTAAGTCTCCCTTGCAGGCCCTCCAGGGCTGGCTGGTCAACAGCACAGCACAAGAATCAATACCTCCAGCAACCAGCTTCCTGCCTACTGGAAGTAGCTGTTGAAAGACTGATTCTAACGCTAATTAAAAGCCCACCCACCTTGAACTGCTGGGAGCCCAGGTCCAGGCCATCTGCACCATCTCTGCATTCTCAGAACAGGTAAATCACACCATGAGCTGGAACCCCCTTTTATTATATTTCAAAACATTTCCCAAGAGGTCAGAAATCTTATCCCTGATATGTTTTGCTTCCTCCAACTAGCAAATTTCTTGCCCTTAATGAACAAATTACTTTGAGCCAATTTAGAATCCTAAGATTTAATCAAATTCCTATACCACTTAGTTTAGCAAATTGCTAAGAAGCAGACAGTAATCAACAGGCAATGACCTCCATGATAAGTGGTCCCCTGGAAGATGACACTCTCCTTCCCATACTTGGGCGATTTAATGGGCTAAACCTTCAGCATCGGGTGATCAGCTTCTTCTATCTTTCTGTCCTTCTTGAAAAGTCAGGGTGACATGGCTGAAAACCCCATACTTCCAGAAGCACTTGTCAGACATACAACTGAGGTCAGACAATCTCGAAATACAAAATCCTGAAAATTTTCCTTGAGATGGAAAACCCAACCACACAGGAATCAAGCCTATGATCCCAGCCTCTCCAACTCCAGACTTATAACCTCAACCAGTCACCAATCAGAGGGCAGAGCACCCCTGCCGCCCTGTATGAAGGCATCTCATGGGAAATGCAGGCTGTTGGTGCCAACAGGGATTAAAGCAATTGTCAGACCCTACACTTCTCAGCTCCCCTGGTGGCTCAGATGGGAAAGAACCTGCCTGCAATGCAGAGACCCAGGTTTGATCCCTGGGTCAGGAAAATCCCCTGGAGAAGGAAATGGCTATCCCACTCCTGGGGAATTCCATGGACAGAGGTGGGCTACAGTCCATGAGCTCACAAACAGCTGGACAAGACTGAGTGACTAATACTTTCACTTTTCACACTTCTCAGCAGGTAAAGGACTGAAGCCTGGAGAAGTTCAGCGACTTGGAAAAGGTGATGTAACTAGTTAGTGACAGAGCCAGGACCAAGTACCCAAGGGCAATTGCAGCTCCTAGTTTTAAACTTGTATTAATTATGAAAGTAATTAAGAATGATATGCCTTCAGCAAAAATTAAAACATTCTAAATACATATAAAGGCCCTTTTGATTTCACACAATGCACAAATAATAAAAATATTCACATCATCAAGTTTTCCTATGGAACCAGCATTATCACAACAACTACAGTTCACTGAATATTTACCACATGTAAAGCACTGTGCTAAGAATATGGACATTGCTAACCCCATTTTAGAAATTAAGGCTGAGGAGTAACTGAGTAACTGCATAACTAAGTAACTGGATATGGATACTAAGTGAAGAGTTCATTAACTAGTAATGGCAGAGTCTGAATCCAGGTCACTTTGTGTTCAGAGTGAACCCTCTTATCCATAATTCTACATCACCTTCCGTGGATGGCTGGATTTCTTTAGCGTCCTGCAGCTAGCTCAAAATCCTTCAAAAGTAGACCCCTCTGTCCCTGTGATCTGCCGCCAGTCCCCACACACACCCACACACTGCTGCCCAACTCCTGATCTCCAGGATCCACTCTCGATTTACCCCTGGAAGAACCTACACACCATCTAACCAGGGCAAGCAACACTGTTTCCTAAAGGTTACCTGATGGCTAGATTGTCCCCATTGGATGACAGACTTTCCTATAGACTTCAAGTATAGATACTTATATCAACTGAAAAAAGAAAACAAAGCTCACAACATGAGAGCTGTGAGTTAAGCTTTCTTTGGGGCAAAATGACAGCCACGGCCCAGAGACAGCACCTCGGATAGCTCTGGGGTGCCGGTTCTGAAGAGGAAAGGGGATGGAGCTGTATTATACATGATTTTAGTGAAGGAGGTAAAGTGAGTAAAGTGGTTCAGTCTCATCTGACTCTTTGCAACCCCAAGGACTGTAGGCTGCCAGGTCCCTCCATCCATGGGATTTTCCAAGCAAGAAAACTGGAGTGGGTTGCCATTTCCTTCTCCAAGGGATCTTTCCAACCCAGGGTTCGAACATGGGTCTCCCGCACTGCAGGCAGACTCTTTACTGTCTGAGCTACCAGGGGGTACTTACAGCCAAACACACATTTTGGAGGAGGCTTGCTGCTAGTCATGAGGAGCAGAAGCCATTGTTAATGATTTCAGTGCTTTTCTAGGTATGAGAAGATGCAAGAATTGGGGCTCATAAATCTTCTCCTGAAAATATTGACCTATAAGCAGGAATGTTCTGCCAGTTTGTCCCAGAGCACAGAGTGCCTCATACCTCTTCTCCACCCTGAACTTCATTTTGGGGTGTGCTAAAGGTCAGAGGCTGCAGTGGCTCATGACTTAATTGTCAAGAGGCAGATGGCAAGTGCCAGTTGTTAGTTGGTACCTGGGATGTCTTCAGCAGGGAACAGGAAGCAGCATGCCATACTGGAGGACAGGGCAACCTCACCATCTCCCTCACAGCTCAGCCACAAATCAGCCCAACTTTGAAGACAAGACGAGAAAGACAGTGTCCTCAAGCCCAGGTTCTCCTCTCTTGAGGAATCTCACTTTTATACTCTGACATCTCCTCAACCAACCTCTCAAGTCCTAGAGTCTTTCCCACCCTCTTTCTTACTAGATGACCTAGCTGAAGACCACTCGCCACCTCGTTTATTATCTACACAAGGACACTTTGATAAGTGTGAAACTGAAGTCACTCAGTCGTGTCTGACTCTTTGCGACCTCATGGACTGTAGCCTACCAGGCTCCTCAGTCCATGGGATTTTCCAAGCAAGAATAGTGGAGGGGGTTGCCATTTCCCTCTCAGGGGATCTTTCCAACCCAGGGTTCGAACATGGGTCTCCTGCACTGCAGGCAGACTCTTTACTGAGCTACCTGGGGGTACTTACAGTCAAACACACATTTTGGCAGTGGCTTGCTGCTAGTCATGAGGAGCAGAAGTCATTGTTAATGATTTTAGGGCTTTTCTAGGTATGAGAAGATGCAAGAATTGGGGCTCATAAATCTTCTCCTGAAAATATTGACCTATAAGCAGGAATATTCTGCCAGTTGGCTGGATTTCTTTAGCGGATTTCTCCAGGGGATCTTCCCGACACAGGGATCGAACCCGGGTCTCCCTCATTGTAGGCAGACGCTTTACCGTCTGAGCCACCAGGGATAAGTGTAGGGGGATCTTAATAAATTTGTTGGAACATTCCAACATAAACTATCCCAGGCCACCTCGATGAACAGTCACCCTGTAAAATCTCCCTGTTGCCTTCTCTGCACGACAGATTTTTAATGGGCAATGGAGGCAAACGGCTCACTTGCAGGAACAGGCTCTTTCCCAGTGAGGGTTCTGTTTAGAGTGTCCACTCCCTCTGAATCTCTCCATCATCCCTGGCACAGGGAACTTAAAAGGGCAATAATTGTCCAAGCAGATTGGCTGGTCTTAATTCAAATTTAATTCCTTCTTTCAAACTCTAATTTCTTCTGAAGTGGGTGCTGGTCGAGGAATTTCTTAGCAAACTAAGGCATCAAATAGAAAAGGTGGGTCACTTGTGAGCCTTCAAATTGGGCTGGAAACACTTTCACATCGGTATCGAGCAAATGCAAAGGTTTGCTGCCCCCTGCTGGTGAAAGTGAGTCTCTGCCAAGGAGAGAACTGCAGGCGGGCTCCCTGCATTTGAGCGCTTGGGGATGCCTTCAACTTATACCACTGCTGAACCACAGAGTGGACATTTCAAGCATTCACTCAACAAGCACTTACTGTGAGCCGGCTGCACCCTAAGCCAGAGGAGGAAACAGTAAGATGATTAAGATTCCTGCCCTTCGTGATTTTGAATAGTGAAATTTATTTCATGGGAGGACAGAGAGCAGAAACATTGTGTAATCATCTTTGTATCTTACACACAAACATACACAAGAGCCTATCCCTTGATATGTTGAAATGTTTAGGATATGCCCAAGAATGATACATGTTCTAGTAACTTCTCTCAAGTCATTTTGACTGAGAAACAATGAATGTGCCACACAGAAACTAATCCTAGTCGTTATCTTTACTTCTACTTCTTGCTTCTACTTTCCTTATGACCTCTACCTTTTGTTCTGTTACCATCAGACACAGGTACCCAATTGTCTCAGATTGAAAGGAAGCTAAACTTACAAAATTGTTTCTAAATTATAAACATTAAACCCTTTCCAAGTATGTTTGCAGTAAAGGAATCAGTGGAGGAGGGAGAAGTGGGAAAAGCAAAACAGAGTAAGCATAATACATATTAACTTAAAGAGAAAAATGCCATGAGGTCTCAAATAGGTTTTGGTTTTTGCTTTGTTACCTTAAATGCTGTATTGGGGGACTGAATTGAGAGGGCTTCCCAAACTGGATTGTGTACATGATTAGTATAGACTTCAAAGTATGAACTTCATCTTGACTGCCTAGGGATTATGTAACCTTTGACAAATACCTACCTTTCTGTACCTGTATCATTCCTTATAAAATAATGGTAACAATATAGCCTTCCTCAGAGGTGAAGATACTTTGAAAGTGCAAGTGTTGTTTAATCACTAAGTCCTGTCCAACTCTTTTGCAACCCCATGAGCTGCAGTCTGCCAGGATCCTCGTGTCCATGGGATTCTCCAGGCAAGAGTACTGGAATGGATTGCCATTTCATTCTTCAGGGGATCTTCCTGACCCAGAGATTGAACTCACATCTGCTTTGGCAAGCAGATTCTGTATCACGGAGTCAATCAGGGAAGCATTGAAAGTGCAAGGGGCTAGTAGTAATTATTATTATTCTGATGGAAAAAATCAGAGAATTAGAGGAATTAAAATATGTCAAGTAGCTAAAACAGTGTCTGTTTACTAAAACTCAAATTTTTTGTGCTTGTGTATGCCTGTATGTTTGTGTATTTCCCTAATGCCCGTTCTGTCAGGTACCTGCAATCAGGGAATGAACGAAAATTTCTATTGAGAGTTCAATGACTTCTTCATATTAACCAATGGGTGGAAGTGAGAAATAGATTTAAGGGACTAGATCTGATAGACAGAGTGCCTGATGAACTATGGACAGAGATTCATGGCATTGTACAAGAGACAGGGATCAAGACTATCCTCAAGAAAAAGAAATGAAAAAAGGCAAAATGGTTGTTTGAGGAAGCCTTACAAATAGCTATGAAGAGAAGAGAAGTGAAAAGCAAAGGAGAAAAGGAAAGATATAAGCATCTGAATGCAGAGTTCCAAAGAATAGCAAGGAGAGATAAGAAAGCCTTCCTCAGCAATCAATGCAAAGAAATAGAGGAAAACAATCAAATGGGAAAGACTAGAGATCCTTTCAAGAAAATCAGAGACACCAAGGGAACATTTCAAACAAAGATGGGCTCAATAAAGGACAGAAATTGTATGGACCTAACAGAAGCAGAAGATATTAAGAAGAGGTGGCAAGAATACACAGAATAACTGTACAAAAAAATCTTCATGACCTAGATAATCACAAAGGTGTGATCACTCCCTCTCACCTAGAGCCAGACATCCTAGAATGTGAAGTCAGGTGGGCCTTAGGAAGCATCACTAAGAACAAAGCTAGTGGAGGCAATGGAATTCCAGTTGAGCTATTTCAAATCCTGAAAGATGATGCTGTGAAAGTGCTGTACTCAATATACCAGCAAATTTGGAAAACTCAGCAGTGGCCACAGAACTGGAAAATGTCAGTTTTCATTCCAATCCCAAGAACGGTGAAGCCAAAGAATGCTCAAACTACCACACAAACGCACTCATCTCACAAGCTAGTAAAGTGATGCTCAAAATTCTCCAAAGCAGGCTTCAGCGATATGTGAAGGGTGAAATTCCAGATGTTCAAGCTGGTTTTAGAAAAGTCAGAGGAACCAGAGATAAACTGCCAACATCTGCTGGATCATCAGAAAAGCAAGAGAGTTCCAGAAAAACATCTATTTCTGCTTTATTGATTATGCCAAAGCCTTTGACTGTGTGGATCACAATATACTGTGGAAAATTCTGAAAGAGATGGGAATATTAGAGCACTTGATCTGCCTCTTGAGAAACCTATATGCAGGTCAGGAAGCAACAGTTAGAACTGGACATGGAACAACAGACAGGTTCCAAATAGGAAAAGGAGTACGTCAAGGCTGTATATTGTCACCCTGCTTATTTAACTTCTAGGCAGAGTACATCATGAGAAATGCTGGGCTAGAAGAAGCACAAGCTGGAATCAAGATTGCCAGGAGAAATATCAATAACCTCATATATGCAGATGACACCACCCTTATAGCAGAAAGTAAAGAAGAAATAAAGAGCCTCTTGATGAAAGTGAAAGAAGAGAGTGAAAAAGTTGGCTTAAAGCTCAACATTCAGGAAACTAAGATCATGGCATCCAGAGCCATCCTTCATGGCAAATAGATGGGGAAATAGTGGCTGACTTTATTTTTCTGGGCTTCAAAATCACTGCAGATGGTGACTGTAGCCATGAAATTAAAAGACGCTTGCTCCTTGGAAGGAAAGTTATGACTAACCTAGATAGCATATTAAAAAGCAGAGACATTACTTTGCCAACAAAGGTCCATCTAGTCAAAGCTATGGTTTTTCCTGTGGTCATGTATGGATGTGAGAGTTGGACTGTGAAGAAAACTGAGTGGCGAAGAATTGATGCTTTTGAACTGTGGTGTTGGAGAACTCTTATGAGTCCCTTGGACTGCAAGGAGATCAAACCAGTCCACCCTAAAGGAGATCAGTCCTGGGTGTTCATTGGAAGGACTGATGTTGAAGCTGAAACTTCAATACTTTGGCCACCTGCTGTGGAGAGCGAACTCATTTGAAAAGACCTTGATGCTGGGAAAGATTGAAGGCAGGAGGAGAAGGGGATGACAGAGGATGAGATGGTTGGATGACATTACCAACCAATGGACATGGGTCTGGATGGAGTCCAGGAGTTGGTGATGGACAGGGAGGCCTGGCGTACTGCAGTTCATGGAGTAGCAAAGAGTCAGACATGACTGAGCAACTGAACCGAACTGAACTGAACAAGCAGATGCTGGAACCTAGTCAGTATAGCACAGTCTGGAACCTAGAATAACCTCCGCACATTGTTTACCACTTGCCTCTTAAGAGGTCTCTATCCTGAGAGTTTGTGGATCACAAGCAGAGGATACATGAAGTGATTAAGAAGCAAAACCCCATGAAGTAGCAAATGGGTCATTTTAAGTGCTGATGTCAGTTAGGGAAACTGATAGAGCGACACAGAAATAAACTTCACCGTCAGGCTGGGAGAGATCATTTTAGATGTCCTCTGGCTGAAAGTCATTCCCTCCTCCACCAAAAACAACAGAGGCTTATAAAGCCTGTCCACTTCTGTCAAATACATATTTTGTCAGCAGCATCTTCAATAAGCATTTTGTAGAGTCAGAGAGGAGGTGCGTTGAGATCCCCAGTTTTATGTCCCAAAACATAATGGCAGAAGGAGAAGGAAATGGCAATCAACTCCGGTGTTCTTGCCTAGAGAATCCCAGGGACAGAGGAGCCTGGTGGGCTGCCGTCTATGGGGTTGTACAGATTTGGACACGACTGAAGCGACTTAGCATGCATGCATGCAAAGCATGTCCCAAAACAGAGAAACACAGCTGGTAAAAGCTCAATTTAAAGTTTAAGTTTTGAACAATTGCAGATGGAGAAACTGAGAATGATCTGGAATTGGTAAACTGATCCTAGCAGTTGGCCTGTTGAATATGAGTAATTTCAGACCACAAGGCAAAGCAGAAGAGAATAAGGGCAGGACCAGAAGGGCCCTGACAAAAGAAGGAGATGCTCAGAGAGCCATAAATGAGACATGTCCTGTGGGTGAAGTTCTTTCCCCGGGTTTTAGTGAGGGAGGACCTAAGTGTAGATGTAGTTAGAGCTCTGGGTTATTTATTATGTGTTTTCTGGTGTATTTAAACATGTTAAGGAAAATGAACATTAATCTTTCCAAGGGCTTTTTCCATCTCAGTTCATCACTTATTTGGTCTTCATAAAAATCCCAAGTTTAAATTAATTCCATGAAATTTAAAAAGATGCATAAAACAAGTCCACTCCTGCCTGGGTATGTGACACATTATACTTACCCTTCACTGACTATATTTTTATGCCCAAAGTGCAATTTTTAAGTCATCAGACTGAGAAACACATCTCAATGACCTGGTAAGAACCAGTGGATTTCTGACCCAGTGAGTGTCATAGAAACTGGTCATCAATGTGACATGAAAAGAAATAGAAATTAGTGCTAGAGAACGTCAACTCCTTAGCATCAGACTCTATATTAACAGCTTGACAGTTTGTCCCAACATTGCTTTTTTATACTAAATAAAGAAATAAGCCCCTTCTCAGCTCACTTGAAGGATGACAGATTTATTCTCAATTCTACTGAGATTACCCACATAATAGTTGTCAGAATTGCCTACCACTTATCACCTTCACCCTGAATCCTAATAGACTTTCACATTAAATTTTATATTAAAATATTTATTGTGGTCCTAGCAACATTTCTAATGAAGGCAGTTACTGGAAATGGAGGGAAATGCCAGACTCCAAGTCATCATTTTCATCATAAAGAAGAGCTGATGTGGCATTGCACAAACAGGTCACCCTACTTCATGTTCATTTAAAATAATAAAGGAAATGGAAAAATTGCTATCAATTTAGACTGAGCAAGAGTTTCCAATTTGAGAATGTGAGGTTGAAAGCACCCACTAATGAATTGCTCAGTCAAACTTGGTTGGTGAATACTCTTGACCCGTGACAGGACTGAGGAAAGCTCAGGCTAACATTTATTTCCTAACCCGAATAGAGTCGAGTTCATCATCTGAATAACTGTTCTGCACATCTGAGATGAATCGCCCCCAGCTCACCCTTCAGCATCTATGCATCAGAGCCAAGATACCACATGTCACAAAGCCCTTGTTAGTGATTCGACGAAAGGAACCTCAGACTCTCCAATCTAACACTGTCTCTTTCAGAGAACACGGAGGAAACATGCTGAGGGGAAAAACATTTCAGTGGAAGGAAAAGAAAAGCTCTATTAACTTTTCTCTCCCTCTCATTAATTAGCACAGCCACTAACTCATCGTCACCTGGCAGAATGCCAACTGTAATTCCATGTAGATTGTGAGTGGGATGAGATTCCAGTAGGTCTCTTGAGTTCTCCTCCTTTAAATGCCACTTTTTAAAGATTCTGCCCAAAGATTCTTTCCAGTGTCTTGTTCTCATCTCTCACTTATTGCCTCTTTTTTATAGAAAAATCTCTAAAGTGGGAGTAATCTAATCACATGAGAAATTAGAGATGGGGGCTAGGACTGATTTTCCTTCTAGATTCACATAAGACAAGAGCTTGAAAGGTCAGCCTAAGTTGCTCCTCCTCCTAATGCGTATGTGGTTAATGGCAGAAGGAAGAAAAGATGCAGACAGCTACTATAGGCCTGATAGAAACTAATAGTGGAAGCATGTCTTTAGTGAAATATTTAAACATGCACTAGAAAGCAAGAAAAAATGTTCTGCTCTGTCTTTAACAGCTGGCAGTAAATGAAGACTTCTACAATGAGGTGGCATTTATAAGTTCACAGTGACACTAATTCAGTCAGCCAGATGAGAAGTCATTGATGAGAGTTAAACTAGCCATTTGGCCTCTTGTACATGATGCATGTGAGCTATTAAAGAAAAGAGAATCCTGTTCCAACCTAGAGAAGCAAGTATCAAAAGCTGCAAGCAGTCCTTCCTGGGATGGAGACTGAAGTTTTTGATGGCACACAATTTTCTTTTTTTGCACTAATAACTAAGCCACATGCCCTACGGCTATTTTTGCCTAAATGTCCCTTCCATCCTAGCATTCTCAAAGCTTTGATCTATTCTTGCATTTACTAATTCAACCAACAACTGCGCAAGATATGGTTCAAAATGCTAGAAGGGATTAAAAGATCCAGAATCTACCCATAAGTGCTCACAATACAATAGCTCTACAAATAATTCCATTTCATAAAGAAAAATCATTCCTATTATATACATACAGATATACATGTATATTAACATACACACACATATGTACACAAACACACACATAGAGGGAGGAGGAGAAAGAGGTTGAACAAACAAAGAGCAGGCAGGAGTCTCTGTTAGCCTAGGAAATTGAGGGGGTATCACAGAAATGGGAAGGAATGTTTGAAACAAAACGTGAAGTGCAGGAAGATTTTCTCAGGTCCGCAATGGAGGGGACAAGGCAAGCCACATTCAGCTAAAGGAACACAGTCTGCAGAGATGGAAAGGCATAAGATAGCAGAGCTCTTCAGAGCACTGAAATCCTGGGGCCACTCTCAACATTTTCTTATTTCCTCTTTGGTTGACTCTAGATGGACAACGATCAGGCTCATGGAATGATCCCAATGCATTCACCTAAGATAAAAGCGTAAAAACACTGGCTCAGAAGGTTCTTTTCATGACCATCATCGGTGATGGTTGTCAATTAATTCAGCGAGCTGATGCAGTGAAAACCAGTGGTCCTCAAGACGAGCCGCTGGAAGGGGATGTAAGGCAGAGGATAGGAATGTGGGCTCTGGAAGCAAGGTGCCTGTGAGTACTAGGCAGGATAATGACATGATGAGGTAGTTAGCATAATGTCTGGCACAAAATCACTTAAAGATCAGGTACTATCACTCTTATTTATATAATTATAGTTGTTATTTAGAGGTATACTCTAAAATGACTTTGTGGTAGCAGTGAATTTTGGTATTCGTTAAGACATTTACATCTGCAGGACAAGAGAATGAGTTAGCACAAATAAAATGAAATTATCTAGTAATATATCAAAAGAATTTAAATATACAATTAGATCTACAAATTTATGTAAATTTTCATAATAAATTCATAGACTAAATTATATTCTGTATAATGAATATGTACATATATGTGTATTTCTACCTGCAGCAATATGCATAGTATAAAGAAAATATAGGGAATGGGGGGGTTGATTTTTGTTAAACAACAGTTGTCTGTGAACAAGTTTTTGAAATGTTGCTTCCTAATAGATTTTCTACATTTCTACTTTTACTACATTTATTAGTTTGACAATACCTACCAGGAAAGCTATTTTATGTCAGTTTGTGTATTTGTCCTCTCTTCATATTAAATGAGTGTTATCAGTTGGCTGTCTTACCAAAGTAATTTCTAAAGAGGTCGGCTATTGAGGTGGTCCTAAGACGGCGGAGGAATAGGACAGGGAGACCACTTTCTCCCCCACAAATTCATCAAAAGAACATTTGAGTGCTGAGTAAATTCTACAAAACAACCTCTGAATGCTGGCAGAGGACATCAGGCACCCAGAAAAGCAGCCAATTGTCATTGAAAGGAGGTAGGAAAATATATAAAGGACAAAAAGAGAGACAAAAGAGGTAGGGATGGAGCTCCGTCCCGGGAAGGGAGTCTTTAAAAAGAGAGAAGTTTCCAAACACCAGGAAACACTCTCACTGCCGAGTCTGTGGTGAGCCTTGGAACCACAGAGGGCAACATAATCGGGAGGAAAAATAATTAAATAATTAAAACCCACAGATTATGTACCCAATGGTAACTCCCCCAGCAGAGAAGCAGTGCAGACACCTGCACCCACCACTAGCGAGCAGGGGCTGGGCAGGGAGGCATGGGCTGCATTGCTTCGAGTAAGGACCGGGCCTGAATGCCCCAAGGGCAATCTGAGGGAACTAGCTTGGCTAGCAAACCAGACTGTGGGATAGCCGCCACGTGAAAAGCCCTAACCTAAGACACCATCAGGCTTGCTCACAGAACAAAGGACTGAGCAGAGCTAGCCGGCTGCAGACCAGCCTATCCCCCTCCGGTGACAGGCAGGCAACAGCAGCCAGAGCCAGAAGGGGGGAATCGTGGCACCAGGGAGGCATTATCTACCAAACTGCAAGCAGGCTTCATTGCTAACCAAGACTTCTTGGGATTCAGGATGCTCAACATCCGCCTGAGAAGGTGCACCAGTTGTAAACCCGAAACTGAGCAGCAGGGATAGGAGAGGCAATAAGTCACAGTGACCTGGCTCACCAAACACTTGATCACCTGAGCTGCTTGGACCTGGGAAGGGCACAAAACGCAGGCCCAACCGAGTCTGCGCCTCTGAGGACTACCCGAGTACCTGAACCTGAGTGGCTTAGACCTGGGAGGTGCATGCAGCCCAGGGCCGGCCTCAGACAGCTCCCAGCAGAGCAACCTAGAGCCTGAGCAGTGTATACAGGGAAAGCACACACGCCGTGAGCGGGGGCAAACCCAGTGTGGCTGAGACACTGCAAGCACATGCCAGTGTTATTTGTTTGCAGCGTCCCTCCCTCCCCACAGCGCAACTGAACAAGTGAGTCTAAAAAATGTCCACCACCGCCCCCTTGTGTCACGGCAGAAATTAGACACTGAAGAGACCAGCAAACAAAAGAAGCTAAACCAGAGGGAACCTCCTTGGAAGTGACAGGTGCAATAGATTAAAACCCTGTAGTTAATACTGACTACATAGGATGGGGCCTATAGATCTTGAGAAATATAAGCCAGATCAAGGAACTATCTGAAAACGAACTGACCCCACACTGCCCACAACAACACCAGAGAAAGTCCTAGATATATTTTTACTATTTTTACTATCATTCTTTCGTTTTTTTAAATTTTTTTATTTTAAGTCCTCTATTATTCCTTTAATTTTCATTTTTATAACATACTATAACTTTGCAAAAAAAAGAGAAACCCTATTTTTTAAAGCAAACTTCATATATATTATATATATATAATTTTTGTGACTTTTTTCTTTAATATTATATTTTTGAAAATCCAACTTCTACTCTAGGTTTTTAATCTTTGCTTTTTGGTATTTGTTATCAATTCTGTACCTTTAAGAACCCTTACATTAAAAAGAATGCATTTGAATCAGTTCTAATGAGATGGATGAAACGAGCCGATTATACAGAGTGAACTAAGCCAGAAAGAAAAACACCAATACAGTATACTAATATATATATATGGAATTTAGACAGATGGTAATGATAACCCTGTATGCAAGACAGCAAAAGAGACACAGATGTATAGAACGGACTTTTGGACTCTGAGGGAGAGGGTGGGATGATTTGGGAGATCCTTTAATTTTCATTTTTATAACATACTATAACTTTGCAAAAAAAAGAGAGACCCTATTTTTTAAAGCAAACTTCATATATATTATATATATATAATTTTTGTGACTTTTTTCTTTAATATTATATTTTTGAAAATCCAACTTCTACTCTAGGTTTTTAATCTTTGCTTTTTGGTATTTGTTATCAATTCTGTACCTTTAAGAACCCTTACATTAAAAAGAATGCATTTGAATCAGTTCTAATGAGATGGATGAAACGAGCCGATTATACAGAGTGAACTAAGCCAGAAAGAAAAACACCAATACAGTATACTAATATATATATATATGGAATTTAGACAGATGGTAATGATAACCCTATATGCAAGACAGCAAAAGAGACACAGATGTATAGAACGGACTTTTGGACTCTGAGGGAGAGGGTGGGATGATTTGGGAGTATGGCATTGAAACATGTATACTATCATGTAAGAAATGAATCACCAGTCTATGTTCAATACAGGATACAGGATGCTTGAGGCTGGTGCATGGGGATGATCCAGAGAGATGATATGGGGTGGGAGGTGGGAGGGAGGTTCAGGATTGGAAACTCATGTACACCTGTGGCGGATTCATGTCAATGTATGGCAAAACCAATACAGTATTGTAAAGTAAAATAAAGTAAAAATCAAAATCAAAAAAAAAAAAAAAAAAACCCGATCTTCAGTATCCATTTTTACTTGGGAGTGAGATTACTGTCTTGACTGCTCTCTCCCCCTTTGGACTCTACTTTTCTCCACCAGAAAGCCTCTATCTCCTCCCTCCCCCTTCTCTTGTCTACCCAACTCTGCGAATCTCTTTGTGTGTTCCGGGCTGTGGAGAACACTTAGGGAACTGATTACTGGCTGGATCTGTCTCTCTCCTTTTGATTCCCCCATTTATCCTCCTGGTCACCTCTGTCTCCTTCCTCCCTCTTCTCTTCTTGGTATAACTTTGGAACATCTCTGAGTGGTCCAGATTGTGTAGCACAAATAAAGAAGTGATTACTGGCTAGCTTGCTCTCTCTTCTTTTGATTTCAGCTCATCTCATCCTGATCACCTCTATATCCCACCTCCCTCTTCTCTTCATGTAACTCTGTGAACCTCTCTGGGTGTCCCTCACTGTGGAGAGACTTTTCATCTTTAACCTAGATGTTTTATCAGTGGTACTGTATAGATGGAGAAGTCTTGAGACTACTGTAAAAATAAGACTGAAAACCAGAAGCAGGAGGCTTAAGTCCAAATCCTGAGAACATCAGAGAACTCCTGACTCCAGGGAACATTAATTGACAGGAGCTCATCAAACACCTCCATACCTACACTGAAACCAAGCACCATCCAAGGGCCAACAAGTTCCAGAGCAAGACATGCCACACAAATTCTCCAGCAACACAGAAACACAGCCCTGAGCTTCAATATACAGGCTGCCCAAAGTTACTCCAAAACCATTGACATCTCATAACCCATTACTGGACACTTCATTGCACTCCAGAGAGAAGAAATCCAGCTCCACCCACCAGAACACTGACACAAGCTTCCCTAACCACGAAACCTTGACAAGCCACCCATACAACCCCACCCACAGTGAGGAAACTCCACAATAAAGACAACTCCACAAACTGCCAGAATACAGAAAGACCACCCCAAACGCAGCAATATGAACAAGATGAAGAGACAGAGGAATACCCAGCAGGTAAAGGAACAGGATAAATGCCCACCAAACCAAACAAAAGAGGAAAAGATAGAGAATCTACCTGATAAAGAATTCCAAATAATGGTAGTGAAAATGATCCAAAATCTTGAAATCAAAGTGGAATCACAGATAAATAGCCTGGAGACAAGGATTGAGAAGATGCAAGAAAGGTTTAACAAGGACCTAGAAGAAATAAAAAAAGAGTCAATATATAATGAATAATGCAGTAAATGAGATGAAAAACACTCTGGAGGCAACAAATAGTAGAATAATGGAGGCAGAAGATAGGATTAGTAAGGTAGAAGATAGAATGGTAGAAATAAATGAAGCAGAGAGGGAAAAAAATGAATTAAAAGAAATGAGGACAATCTCAGAGACCTCTGGGACAATGTTAAATGCCCCAACATTTGAATCATAGGAGTCCCAGAAGAAGAAGACAAAAAGAAAGACATGAGAAAATACTTGAGATAATAGTTGAAAACTTCCCTAAATGGGGAAGGAAATAATCACCCAAGTCCAAGAAACCCAGAGAGTCCCAAACAGGATAAACCCAAGGAGAAACACCCCAAGACACATATTAATCAAATTAACAAAGATCAAACACAAAGAACAAATATTAACAGCAGCAAGGGAAAAACAACAAATAACACACAAGGGGATTCCCCTAAGGATAACAGCTGATCTTTCAATAGAAACTCTTCAGGCCAGGAGGGAATGGAAGGACATACTTAAAGTGATGAAAGAAAATAACCTACAGCCCGGATTACTGTACCCAGCAAGGATTTCATTCAAATATGAATGAGAAGGTTTTACAGACAAGCAAAAGCTGAGAGAATTCAGTACCACCAAATCAGCTCTCCAACAAATGCTAAAGGATATTCTCTAGACAGGAAACACAAAAAGGGTGTATAAACGTGAACCCAAAACAATAAAGTAAATGGCAACAGGATCATACTTATCAATAATTACCTTTAATGTAAATGGGTTGAATGCCCCAACCAAAAGAAAAAGACTGGCTGAATGGATACAAAAACAAGGCCCTATATATGTTGTCTACAAGAGACCCACCTCAAAACAAGGGACACATACAGACTGAAAGTGAAGAGCTGGAGAAAGATATTCCATGCAAATAGAGACCAAAAGAAAGCAGGAGTAGCAATACTCATATCAGATAAAATAGACTTTAAAACAAAGGCTGTGAAAAGAGACAAAGAAGGACATTACATAATGATCAAAGGCTCAATCCAAGAAGAAGATATAACAATTATAAATATATATGCACTCAACATAGGAGCACCACAATATGTAAGACAAATGTTAATGAGTATGAAAGGGGAAATTAACAATAACACAATAGTAGTGGGAGACTTAGATATTCCATGCAAATAGAGACCAAAAGAAAGCAGGAGTAGCAATACTCATATCAGATAAAATAGACTTTAAAACAAAGGCTGTGAAAAGAGACAAAGAAGGACATTACATAATGATCAAAGGCTCAATCCAAGAAGAAGATATAACAATTATAAATATATATGCACTCAACATAGGAGCACCACAATATGTAAGACAAATGTTAATGAGTATGAAAGGGGAAATTAACAATAACACAATAGTAGTGGGAGACTTTAATAACCCCACTCACACCTATGGATAGATCAATTAAACAGAAAATTAACAAGGAAACACAAACTTTAAATGATACAATAGACCAGTTAGACCTAATTGATATCTATAGGACATTTCACAACAAAACAATGAATTTCACCTTTTTCTCAAGTGCACACAAAACCTTCTCCAGGATAGACCACATTTTGGGCCATAAATCTAGCCTTGGTAAATTCAAAAAAATTGAAATCATTCCAAGCATCTTTTCTGACCACAATCCAGTAAGATTAGATCTCAATTACAGGAGAAAAACTATTAAAAACTCCAACATATGGAGGCTGAACAACATGTTGCTGAATAAACAACAAATCACAGAAGAAATCAAAAAATAAATCCAAATATGCATAGAAACGAATGAAAATGAAAACACAACAACCCAAAACCCATGGGACACTGCAAAAGCAGTGCTAAGGGGAAGGTTCATAGCAAAATTCAAAAAAATTGAAATCATTCCAAGCACCTTTTCTGACCATAATGCATTAAGATTAGATCTCAATTACAGGAGAAAAACTTAAAAATTCCAACATACGGAGGCTGAACAACACACTTCTGAATAATCAACAAATTACCGAAGAAACCAAAAAAGAAACCAAAATATGCATAGAAACGAATGATACGAAAAACACAACAACCCAAAACCTGTGGGACACTATAAAAGCAGTGCTAAGAGGAAAGTTCATAGCCATACAGGCATACCTCAAGAAACAAGAAAAAAGTCAAATAAATAAGTTAACTCTACACCTAAAGTGACTAGAAAAGGAAGAAATGGAGAACCCCAGAGCTAGTAGAAGGGAAGAAATCATAAAAATTATGCCAGAAATAAATGCAAAAGAAACAAAAGTGATCATAGCAAAAATTAACAGAGCCAAAAGCTGGTTCTTTGAAAGGATAAATAAAATTGATAAACCATTAGCCAGACTCATCAAGAAACAAAGGGAGAAAAATCAAATCAATAAAATTAGAAATGAAAAGGGAGAGATCACAACAGACAACACAGAAATACAAAGGATCATAAGAGACTACTATCAGCAATTATATGCCAATAAAATGGACAATGTGGAAGAAATGGACAAATTCTTAGAAAAGTACAACTTTCTGAAACTGA
Organism: Aepyceros melampus; assembly: GCA_006408695.1. Classification (NCBI taxonomy): domain Eukaryota; kingdom Metazoa; phylum Chordata; class Mammalia; order Artiodactyla; family Bovidae; genus Aepyceros; species Aepyceros melampus. Next base: position 56,605 of record SJXQ01008829.1, read on the forward strand.
ACCAGGAAGAAATATAAAATCTTAACAGACCCATCACAAGCATGGAAATTGAAACTGTAATCAGAAACCTTCAAGCAAACAAAAGCCCAGGTCCAGACAGCTTCACATCTGAATTCTACCAAAAATTTCCAAAAGAGCTTACACCTATCCTACTCAAACTCTTTCAGAAAATTGCAGAGGAAGGTCAACTTCCAAACTCATTCTATGAGGCCACCATCACCCTCATACCAAAACCTGACAAAGATGCCACAAAAAAAGAAAACTACAGGCCAATATCACTGATGAACATAGATGCAAAAATCCTTAACAAAATTTTAGCAATCAGAATCCAACAACACATTAAAAAGACATACACCATGACCAAGTGGGCTTTATCCCAGGGATGCAAGGATTCTTCAATATCCGCAAATCAATCAATGTAATTCACCACATTAACAAATTGAAAAATAAAAACCATATGATTATCTCAATAGATGTAGAGAAGGCTTTTGACAAAATTCAACATCCATTTATGATAAAAACTCTACTCTTTCAGAAAATTGCAGAGGAAGGTCAACTTCCAAACTCATTCTATGAGGCCACCATCAGCCTAATACCAAAACCTGACAAAGACGCCACAAAAAAAGAAAACTACAGGCCAATATCACTGATAAACATAGATGCAAAAATCGTAAAAAAAATTTTAGCAATCAGAATCCAACAGCACATTAAAAAGATCACACACCATGACCAAGTGGGCTTTATCCCAGGGATGCAAGGATTCTTCAATATCCGCAAATCAATCAATGTAATTCACCACATTAACAAATTGAAAAATGAAAACCATATGATTATCTCAATAGATGTAGAGAAGGCCTTTGACAAAATTCAAGGAATAGTTTGGAGGATAATTTATGTGGAGAAAAGAGGCTGAATAACTTGGTTTACAGGGAGAACCAATACAGTCTCAGGAAAAGAGATTTGCACCATCTATGTTTGTCTGCCTGCGCCCACTTGAGTATCGAAGTGTGCCCCGCCTTAGGCTCGCTTTCACGTGGATCTTATTAGCCAGGGAAAATAAGTATACATGGTGAGCCTCCATGCTCCAGATGGGAATTCAGCCAGAAAACAGAGTAAGGAAGAGGATGGAGAGTGAGAAAGAGACACTGGGGAAGCCAGATTTCCAAGAAACCAGTTTGAGATAATTGTCCTCGAAACTGGTCCATCCTTTATTGTTCAGAAGCCTTTTTTTTTACATAGAGATCAATGGGTAACACAAAGTTATGCAGCGTTAGCAGCCCAGACTCTCATCAAAAGCAGGCTTTTCTCTCTGCATATCTGGTTGATTAACATCATCTTCCTGCCAAAAGGCCAATTAAGATTTTACAGCTCTTTTCTGATAAGGGTTTGTTAACCAGAAGACTTATTTGTGTTAAAACTGTTGTTCTTCCCAAAGTCTGGGGCCACTCTCAGAAAACACTAAATAAATTTACATTCTTACATAGCAAAGATACAGCAATTTATAACAAGTAAAAGGAATATAGTGATTTATAACAAAAGAAAAGTAATTAACTCAAAAGTCTAGTGTTGCTAACATCAAAACTACTACATACCTTTTTTGACATTCCGATTACATTGATTAACATCCTCCCAGGTCATTAAAAGATAAAAGAATATGGAGGCCTGGCAGCAATCATTGAGGCAACAGTGAAATCCTGTCACCAATATGACTTTTATCTCTTTAGAAAAGGCTCTGTATCTTTAAGATGTTTTAAGCTTTGTGCCTCTCATGGTTGGGGGTTGTAAGTAATTGATAAGCTGTAAAAACCTGGGGGAACATGTTAGGCAACTTAGAAAGTTATCAGAGACAGCTGAGCTGAAACACTCCTTTCAAATGCAGAAGACTGAAGCTCTGAATTAACCTTTTCCAGAGAGTTCCAGAAGAGTGGAAAAGTACAATACAATAATGCAGGCAGATTCTTATTTTTGGGGTACATGCTCAGGAACTACCAGGGGGAAACCCTGAGGCTTGAATCGCCTTGCCCATCAGGCCTCTCCGCATGACATTGTCATGGGAGGGATTGCTTACACTGGCTACCAGCAAACAGACTATCCTGAGGTCACATGAGTGGGTTCCTGAGGTCCCTGCTGTAACTCAAGAGGAACCCCAAGTTTCCTGCTGCAACTCGAGAAAAACCAGGAGATTCTCCCCTCCACGTGAGAAGAGGCCTTTTTCTGCTGCAGCGTCTCAAGAGAAATCCAACCTTTCCTCTTGAGCCTCGAAAGGGTCCTTGCCACCCTTGAGGCAACTCAGGAAGTCCCCCAACATCCCCGTCTCCACTCAAGAGGAACACTGAGGGTCCCTACACAGCTCAAGAAGAGCCCCAGGTTTCCCTCCTCATCTCGAGATGAGGATCCATTTTCCTGCTTTGTTGGCAAAGGAATCCAGGCATTCCCTTTGCCCCTTAGGAGAAGGCAGTCTGAACTTGACCCTCGAGAGGAACTCCAGGGGTTGTGCCATGATTCGAAAAGACCCTGATGTCCCAATACATTCCAGATACACCTGACTCCCCTGCACTCACTTGACGGTCCCCTGGAGGATCGACTTTAAACATGATGGCAGGTATGACAGCCCTGTGGCACCTTGAGAGAAACCACCACCGATCCCTATGTCAACTCGACAGGAAGCCTGATACTGCTTTACATGCTCGAGAGGAGACCAGACTTGCATGTCTGCACATGAGACGAGGCCTGACTCCCCTGTGGAAATTCCAGAGGAACCCCGAGATCCATGTCAGCACTGGAGAGGAATCCTGAGGTTCCGGCCTGAACTCCAGATGAGGAGTTCAGCCCCGGCAGTGACTGCCGAGGAATCCCGAGTGGACCCTCACAACTCGCATGGAGACTGGACGTTCCTGAGGCCCCCACAAGCGGGTCTCTGAGGTCCCCGTCATAACTCAAGAGGGACCCCAAGTTTGCTGCAGCAACTCGAGAAAAACCAGGAGATTCTCCCCTCAACGCGAAATGAGGCCCTTTTCCACTACGGCATCTCGAGAGAAATCCCACCTTCTCTCTTGAGCCTCGAAAGAGTCCTTGACACCCTTGAGGCAACTCAAGAAGTTCCCCAACATATCCGTCTCCACTTGAGAGGAACACCGAGTGCCCGGAGCCAGTGAGAGGAATCCCGCCAATGGCAAAGGTCATGAGTAAGGAAGCCTGACAAAACTCAAAGGCGTGATCTGGCTTCAGGGGTTCCCCCTGAGTTTTCCTGAACATCTACCCCCCCCCCAAAAAAGAATAAAAAACCAGAGCCCGCCTGATTTTATTATACTGTGCTTTTCTACTCTTCTGACACTCTCTGGAAAAAGTTAACTTAGGGCTTCAGTCTTCTGCATTTGAAAGGAGTGTTTCAGCTCAAACCCCTCTGATGGCTCTTTAACTTGCCTTACCTGGACTTTTACAACTACACATGTGATTATTTACAGCCCTTCAACTGTGAGAGGCGCGGGAAGCCTAAAACATCAAGTCTTTCAAAGAGTTAAAAGTTATTAGAGTAGTGCTGGTGTAAGATTTCCCTGTTGAGCCAATGCTTGTTGCTAACGTCCCATATCTCTTATCCACTGTGCACCTGGGGGTGCATTAGTTAACATAGTTAGAATGTAAGAAAAACAAGTATAGCCTTGAAAGTAGCCACATCAGACTTTTGAGCTAATTGGTTCTTTCTTTGTTGTAACCCGCTGCATTGCTTCATGAAAATGTAACTTTGTTTGATACTTTCTGACGCTGACATAGATTAGAAATATAAAGAAAAAACACTTCAAGGGAAAATAAGTTTTCTGGTTGAGCAGCCTTTATCAAAAGAGGGTCTTAAAATGTTTTACAGGCCTCCAAGGCCAGAAGATAATGTACACAACATAATTTGTTGGAAAGGTATAAAGTCCTTAAAAATAATAAAGCTTTTGGGCCTTGCTCAATGAAACAGCTTGGTCTCCCTCTGTCAATCATTCTCTCCTCTCTTACTCTCTCAGGCTAGTTCCCATCTGGAATACAGAGGTCTGCCGTGTCTACTTATTTGCCTGGGTTTCTAAGACCTGAACGGGAAGGCACCTTGCAGCTGCATTCCCTCGGGAGACCGGGAGGGCGCCTGTGGCCTTAAGTCTTTTGTGTTGAGACTTTATTGATTTTCTGTATAAACCAAGGAACATCAGACTTTTCTTTTCTCCTCTGTTTTCTTATCTGCAACATTCTTTCCTGATCTATCTCTCTATATATCAGTCACCGACTCTGTCCACCCTTTGAATTCCCTGCATCCACCGGGGCTGGACCCCGGCAACCGAGGGTCCCACCACAACTCAAGAAGAGCCACAGATTTCCCTCCTCATCCCGAAAGGAGGATCTGTTTCCCTGCCTCATCGGGAAAGAAATCCTGGCGTTCCCGTCACAACTCAAGAGGGGGCGGTCTGAACTTGACACTTGAGAGGAACTCCAGGGGTCATGCCATTTCTTAAGACCCCGATGTCCCACTGCACTCCAGATACACCTGACTCCCCTGCAACTGACTCGATGGTCACCCCAAGGACCGATTCAAAACACGATGGTGGGTGTGACAGTCCTGTGGCACCTCAAGAGAAAGCCCCTGATCCATATGTCAAACCTACAAGAAGCCTGATATTGCTTTTCCAGCTCAAGAGGAGAGTGGACTTGCATGTCTCCACACAAGATGAGGCCTGACTCCCCTGTAGAAACCCCAGAGGAACCCCGGGCTCCATGTCATAACGGGAGATGAACCCAGAGGTTCCTGCTTCATCTCCAAATGAGGACCTTGGCACCCGCAGTGACTGCCAAGGAATCCTGAGAGGCCCCTCGCAACTCGCATGGAAACTGGACATTCCTGAGGGCCCACAAGCGGGTTCCTGAGGTCCCCGTCATAACTCAAGAGGGACCCCAAGTTTGCTGCCGCAACTCGAGAAAAACCAGGAGATTATCCCCTCCACGTGAGATAAGGCCCTTTTCCACTGTGGCATCTCAAGAGAAATCCGAACTTCCCTCTTGAGCCTCGAAAGGGTCCTTGACACCCTTGAGGCAACTCAAGTTCCCTGATATACCCGTCTCCACTCGAGAGGAACTCCGAGGGTCCCGCCACAACTTAGAAGAGCCCGGTTTTCACTCTTCATCCAGAGAGGAGGGTCCGATTCCCTGCTTCGTCGGGAAAGGAATCCCAGCGTTCCCATCGCTACTCAAGAGGAGATGGTCTCACTTGACACTCGAGATGAATTCCAGGGATCGTACCACCATTTCAAAAGACCATGAAGTCCCAATGCACTCCAAATACAGATGACTCCCCTGCAGCTGACTCAATGGTCACCCCAAGGACCAACTCAAAACACGAGGGTGGGTGTGACAACACTGAGGCACCTCGAGAGAAAGCACCGATCCCTATGTCAACCTGACAGGAAGCCTGACACTGCATTTCCAGCTCGAGAGGAGAGCAGAGTTTCATGTCTCCACACGAGACGAGACCTGACTCCCCTGTGGAAACCCCACAGGAACCCCGAGTTACATGTCTGCATGGAAGAGGAAACCTGAGGTTCCTGCCTCAACTTCAGATGAAGACCTTGGCCCCAGCAGCGACTGCAGAGGAATCTCGAGAGGCCCCTCGCAACACCCATGGAGACTGTACGTTCCTGAGGCCACCACAAGCAGGTCCAGGAGGTCCCCAGTGTAACTCAAGAAGGACCACAAATTTGCTGCTGCAACACGAGAAAAACCAGGAGATTCCCCCTCAGCGAGAGATGAGGCCCTTTTCCACTGCAGCATCTCAAGAGAAATCTCACCTTCTCTCTTGAGCCTCGAAAGGGTCCTTGACACGTTTGAGGCAACTCAAGAAGTTCCCCACCATACCCATTTCCACTCGAGAGGAACACGAGGGTCCCACCACAACTCAAGAAAAGCCCCGGTTTTCCCTCCTCATCCCGAGAGGAGGGTCTGTTTTCCTGCTTCATCAGGGAAAGGATCCCAGCATTCCCTTCGCACCTCCAGAGGAGACAGTCTCAACTTGGCACTCGAGAGGAACTCCAGGAGTCGTGCCACCATTTCAAAAGACCCCGAGCTCCTAATGCACTACAGATACACCTGACTCCTCTGAAACTGACTTGATGGTCACCCTGAGGCTGACTCAAAACACGATGGTGGGTGTGTCAGCCCTGTGGCACCTCGAGAGAAAGCCACCGATCCCTATGTCAACCTGACAGGAAGCCTGATACTGCTTTTCCAGCACAAGAGGAGAGAGGACTTGCATGTCTCCACAGGAGATGTGGCCTGACTCCCCTGTGGAAATCCCACAGCAACACCGAGGTCCATGTTGGCATGGGAGAGGAACCCTGAAGTTCCTGCCTAAAATCCAGATGAGGACCTCGACCCCAGCAGCAACTGCAGAGGAATCCAGAAAGGCCCCTCGCAACTCGCATGGAGACTGGACGTTCCTGAGTCACCCACGAACAGGTCTCTGAGATCACCATCATAACTCGAGATGGACCCCAAGTTTGCTGCCACAACTGGAGAAAATCCTGGAGATTCTCCTGTCAATGTGAGATGAGGCCCTTTCCCCCTGTGGCATCTCGAGAGAAATCCCAGCTTCCATCTTGAGCCTCGAAAGGGTCCTTGACACCCTTGAGGCAACTCAAGAAATTCCCTACATACTCATCTCCACTCCAGAGGAACACCAAGGGACCCACAAAAACTCAAGAAGAGCCCCGGTTTTCTCTCCTCATCCCAAGAGGAGGGTCCATTTCCCTGTTTCTTCGGGAAAGGAATCCCAGCACTTTCATTGCACCTCAAGAGGAGGTGGTCTCCACTTGACACTCGAGAGGAACTCCAGGGGTCATGCCACCATTTCAAAAGACCCTGATGTCCCAATGCACTCCAGATACGCCTGAATCTCTTGCAACTGACTCGACGGTCACCCCGAGGACGGACTCAAAACATGATGGCGTGTGAGACAGCCCTGTGGCACCTCAAGAGAAAGCCACTGATCTTTATGTCACCCTGACAGGAGGCCTCACACTGCTTTTCAAGCTTGAGAGGAGAGTGGACTTGCATGTCTCCACATGAGATGAGGCCTGACTCCACTGTGGAAACCCCAGAGGACCCTGAGATCCATGTTGGCACAGGAGAGGAAACTTGAGGTTCCAGCTCAACTCCAGTTGAGGACCTTGGCCCCAGCAGTGACGGCAGAGGAATGCAGAGAGGCCCGTTGGAACTCGCATGGAGACTGGACCTTCCAGAGGACCCCACGAGAGGGTCCATGAGGTCCCCCTCATAATTCGAGAGGGACCCCAAGTTTGCTGCTGCAACTCAAGAAAAACCTGGAGATTCTCCCTTCTACGTGAGAGGAGGCCCTTTTCTGCTGTGCCATCTTGAGAGAGATCCCATCTTCCCTCCTGAGCCTCAGAACGTTCCTAGAAGCCCTTGAGGCAACTCAAGAAATTCCCCGACATACCCATCTCCACTTGAGAGGAACACCGAGGGTCCCACCACAATTCAAGGAGAGCCCCCCATTGTCACTCCTCATCCCAAGAGGAGGGTCCATTTCCCTGCTTCAATGGGAAAGGAATCCCAGCATTCCCATCGCTACTCAAGAGGAGGCGGTCTCAACTTGACACTCGAGAGGACCTCCAGAAGTAGTGCCACCATTTCAAAAGACCCTGATGTCCCAATGCACTGCAGATACACCTGAGTCCCCTGCAACTGACTCGACAGTCACCCCAAAGACCAACTCAAACCATGATGGCGGGTGTGACAGCCCTGTGGCACCTCGTGAGAAAGCAACCAATCCCTAAGTCAACCCGACAGGAAGCCTGACATTGCATTTCCAGCTCGAGAGGAGAGCAGACTTGCATGTCTCCACAGGAGATGAGGCCTGACTCCCCTGTGGAAACCCCTCAGCAACCCCGAGGTCCATTTCGGCACAGAAGAGGAAACCTGAGGTTCCTGCCTCAACTCCAGATGAGGACCTGGGTCCTGGCAGTGACTGCAAAGGAATCCCCAGAGGGGCCTCAAAACTCGCATGGGGACTATACGTTCCTGAGGCCCCCACGAGCAGGCCCAGGAGGTCCCCAGTGTAACACAAGAAGGACCCCAAGTTTATGCCACAACTCGAGAAAAACCAGGAGATTCCCCCTCAATGAGAGATGAGACCCTTTTCCGATGCGGCGTCTCGAGAGAAATCCCACCTTCCCTCTTGAGTCTCGAGAGGTTCCTTGACACCCTTGAGGCAACTCAAGAAGTTCCGCGAAATATCTGCCTCAACTCGAGAGGAAAAATGAAGGTTCCGCCACAACTAAAGAAGAGCCCCAGTTTTCCCTCCTCATCCCGAGAGAAGGGTCTGTTTTCCCACTTCGTCAGGGGAAGGATCCCGGTGTTCCTGTCGCACCTCCAGAGGAGGCAGTCTCAACGTGACACTCGAGAGGAACTCCAGGGGTCGTGCCACCATTTCCAAAGACCCTGATGTCCACCAGGAGATTCCCCCTCAATGAGAGATGAGACCCTTTTCCGATGCGGCGTCTCGAGAGAAATCCCACCTTCCCTCTTGAGTCTCGAGAGGTTCCTTGACACCCTTGAGGCAACTCAAGAAGTTCCGCGAAATATCTGCCTCAACTCGAGAGGAAAAATGAAGGTTCCGCCACAACTAAAGAAGAGCCCCAGTTTTCCCTCCTCATCCCGAGAGAAGGGTCTGTTTTCCCACTTCGTCAGGGGAAGGATCCCGGTGTTCCTGTCGCACCTCCAGAGGAGGCAGTCTCAACGTGACACTCGAGAGGAACTCCAGGGGTCGTGCCACCATTTCCAAAGACCCTGATGTCCCAATGCACTCCCAATAAAACTGACTCCCCTGCAACTGACTCAACGGTCACCCCGAGGACCAACTCAAAACAGGATGGCGGGTGTTACAGCACTGTGGCATCTTGAGAGGAAGCCACCAATCCGTATGTCAACTTGACAGGAAGCCTGATACTGGTTTTCCAGCTCGAGAGGAGAGCAGACTTGTAGGTCTCCACACGAGATGAGACCTGACTCCCCTGTGGAAATCTCACAGCAACACTGATGTCCATGTCAGCATGGGAGAGGAACCCTGAGGTTCCTGCCTCAACTCCAGATGAGGACCTCGACCCTGGCAGTGACTGCAGAGGAATCCTGAGAGACCCCTTGAAACTCCCATGGACAATGGACTTTCCTGAGTCACCCAAGAGCGGGCCCTGGAGATCCCCATCCTAACTCGAGAGGACCCCAAGTTTGCTGCCACAACCAAGAAAAACCAGAAGATTCTCCCCTCAATGTGAGATGAGGCCCCTTTCTGCTGCAGCATCTCAGGAGATATCCCACCTTCCCTCTAGAGCCACAAAAGTGTCCTTGACACCCTTGAGGCATCTCAAGAAGTTCCCCGACATACACGTCTCCATTTGCAGAGAACACCGAGGGTCTCATCACAACTCAAGAAGAGCCCCGGTTTTCCTTCCTCCTCCCGATAGGAGGGTCCATTTCCCTGCTTTGTCAGGGAAAGGAATCCCAGTGTTCCCGTCGCAGCTCCAGAGGAGGCAGTCTCCACTTGACATTCGAGAGGAACTCCAGAAATCATGCCTCCATTTCAAAAGAACCCCATGTCCACCTGCACTCCAGATACACCTGACTCCCCTGCAACTGAATTGATGGTCAACCCCAGGACTGACTGAAAAGACGATGGTGGGTGTGACAGCCCTGTGGCACCTCGAGAGAAAGCCACCAATCCACATGTCAATCGGACATGAAGCCTGACACTGCTTTTCCAGCTCGAGAGGAGAGGGGACTTGCATGTCTCCACACAAGATGAGGCCTGAATCACCTGTGGAAGTCCACGAGGAAGCCCGAGATCTATGGCGGCAGGAGAGAGGAAACCTGAGGTTCCCGCCTCAACTCCAGATGAGGACCTCGGCCCTGACAGCGACTGCAAAAGACTGCCGAGAGGTCCCTCGCAACTCACATGGAGACTGGACATTCCTGAAGCCCCCACGAGCGGGGCCCTGAGGTCTCCATCGTAACTTGAGAGGGACCCCAAATTTTCTGCCGCAACTCGAGAGAAACGAGGAAATTCTCCCCTCAAAGCGAGATGAGGCCCTTTTCCACTGCGGTGTCTCGAGAGAAATCCCACCTTCCCTCTTGAGCCTCGAAAGGGTCCTTGACACCCTTGAGGCAACTCAAGAAGTTCCCCGACATACCTGTCTCCACTCAAGAGGAACACTGAGGGTCTCACTACAAGTAAAGAAGAGCCCCGGTTTTCCCTCCTCATCCCGAGGGAGGGTCCGTTTTCTGCTTCGTCGGGAAAGGAATCTGGCATTCCTGTCACACTTCAAGAGGAGGCGATCTCAACTTGACTCTCGAGAGGAACTCCAGGGGTCGTGCCACCATTTCAGAAGACCTGGAAGTCCCACTGCACTCCAGATACACCTGACTTCCCTCTAACTGACTCGACGGTCACCCAGAGGACCAGCAAAAAGACGATGGTGGCTGTGACAGCCCTGTGGCACCTCGAGAGTAAGCCACCGATGTCTATGTCAAGCCCACAGGAAGCATTATACTGCTTTCCAGCTCCAGAGGATAGCGGACTTCCATGTCTTCACATGAGACGAGGCCTCACTCCCCTGTGGAAATCCCAGAGGAAGCCCGAGATCCATGTCGGCATGAGAGAGGAACCCTGAGGTTCTGGCCTCAACTCCAGATGAGGACCTCACCCGTGGCAGCGACTGCAGAAAACTCCCGAAGGCCCCTCGCAAATCACATGGAGACTGGACCTTCCTGAGGCTCCCACAAGCGGGTCCTTGAGGTCCACTTCGTAAGTCCAGAGGGACCCTAAGTTTGCTGCTGTAACTCGAGAAAAACCAGAAGATTCTCCCCTTAGCACGAGATGAGGCCCCTTCCCCCTGCGGCACCTCGAGAGAGATCCCACCTTCACTCTTCAGCCTCGAAAGGGTCCTTAAAACCCTTGAGGCAACTCAAGAAGTTCTCTGACATACCCATCTCCTCTCGAGAGGAAAACCGAGAGTCTTGCCACAACTCAAGAAGAGCCCCATTTTCCCCTCCTTCTCCTGAGAGGAGGGTTCGTTTCCCTGCTTCGTTGTGAAAGGAATCTCGGCATACTGGGTGCACCTCAAGAGGAGTCACTCTCCACTGGACACTCGAGAGGGACTCGAGCGGTCGTGCCACCATTTCAAAAGACCCTGATGTCAAAATGCACTCTGGATACAACTGACTGCCCTGCAACTGACTCGACGGTCACCCCGAGGACTGACTCAAAACACGATGGCATGTGTGACAGCCCTGTGGCACTTCAAGAGAAAGGCACTGATACCTATGTCAACCCGACAGGAAGTCTGACACTGCTTTTCCAGTTCAAAAGGAGAGCCGACTTGCATGTCTCCACATGAGACCAGGCCTGACTCCCCTGTGGAAACCCCAGAGGAATCCCGATGTCCATGTCGGTACAGGAGGGGAAATCTTAGGTTCCAGCCTCAACTCCAGATGAGGACCTCAGCCCTGGCAGTGACTGCAGAGGAATCCCTAGAGGCCCCTCGCAACTCACACGGAGACTGGACGTTCTTGAGGCCCCCAGTAGCGGGTGCCTCAGGTCCCCGTCGATTCGAGAGGGACCTCAAATTTGCTGCCACAACTCAAGAAAAACAGGAGATTATCCCCTCAACACGAGATGAGGCCCTTTTCCACTGTGGTGTCTCGAGAGAAATCCCATCTTCCCTCTTGAGCTTTGAAAAGGTCCTTGACACCCTTGAGGCAACTCAAGAAATTCCCTGACGTAACCACCTCCACTTGAGAGGAACATCGTGGGTCTCACCACAACTCCAGAGGAGCCCCAGTTTACCGTGATCCTCCCAAAAGGAGGGTACATTTCCCTGATTTTTTGGGGAAAGAAATCCGGGCGTTCCCATCGCACTTCAAGAGGAGGCGGTCTCAACTGGACACATGATAGGAATTCCATGGGTCGTGCCACCATTTCAAAAGACCCTGATGTCCCCATGCACTCCAGACACACCTGAGTCTCCTGGAACTGACTCGATGGTCACCACCAGAATCGACTCAAAACACGATGGTGGGTGGGATAGCCCTGTGGCATCTCGAGAGAAAGCCATCGAGCCCTGTGTCAACCCGACATGAAGCCTGACACTGCTTTTCCAGCTCAAGAGGAGAGCGGATGTGCATGTCTCCACATGAAATGAGGCCGTGACCCCCCTGTGGAAACCCCAGAGGAATCCCTGATCCATGTTGGCATGGGAGAGGAACCCTGAGGTTCTGGCCTCAACTCCAGATGAGGACCTCGGCCCCGGCAGTGACTGCAGAGAAACACAGACAGGCCCCTCGCACCTCATGTGGAGACTGGACTTTCCTGAGGCCCCTACGAGCGGGTCCCTGAGGTCCCCATCGTAACTCATGAGGAACCCTAAATTTGCTGCCGCAACTCGAGAAAAACCAGGAGATTCTTCCCTCAACGCGAGATGAGGCCCTTTTCCACTGTGACATCTCCAGAGAAACCCCACCTTCCCTCTTGAGCCTCAAAAGGGTCCTTGACACCCTTGAGGCAACTCAAGAAGTTCCTCGATGTACCCGTCTCCACTCGAGAGGAACACCGATGATCCTGCCACAACTCAAGTAAAGCCCCAGTTTCCCCTCTGCATCCCGAGAGGAGAGTCCGTTTCTCTGCTCTGTCGGGGAAAGGAATCTTGGCATTTCCGTCGCACCTCAAGAGGAGGCGGTCCCAACTGGACACTCAAGGGGTACTCCAGGGGTCGTGCCACCATTTCAAAAGACCCAGATGTTTCAGTGCACTCCATACACACCTGATTCCCCTGCAACTGACTCGATGGTCACCCCGAGGGCCAACTCAAAACATGATGGAGTAAATGACAGCCCTGTGGCACCTCGAGAGAAAGCCACTGAGACCTGGGTCAAAACAATAGGAAGCCTGACACCACTTTTCCAGCTCAAGAAGATATTGGACGTGCATGTCTCCACAGGAGACGAGGCCATGAATTTCATGTGGAAACCCCAGTGGAACCCTGAGATCCATGTCTGAACGGGAGAGGAAACCTGAGGTTCTGGCTGCAAATCTTGATGAGGACCTAGGCCCCAGCAGCGACTGCAGAGGAATCCTGAGAGGCCCCACGCACCTCGAGTGAAGACTTGACATTCCTGAGGCCCCCACGAGGGGGTCCCTGAAGTCCCATCATAACTCGAGATGGACCCTTTGTTTGCTGCCACAACTCGAGCAAAACCAGGAGATTCTCCCCTCAACGCGAGATGAGGCCCTTTTCTGCTGCAGCGTATCGAGAGAAATCCCACCTTCCCTTTTGAGCCTTGAAAGGGTCCTTGACACCCTTGAGGCAACTCAAGAAGTTCCCTGACGTACCCGTCTCAACTCGAGATAAACACTGAGGGTGCCGCCACAACTCCAGAAGAGCCCCAGTTTCCTCTCTCCTCCCAAGAGGAGGGTCTGTTTCCCTGCTTTGTCGGGGAAAGGAATCCTGGCATTCCCGTCGCACCTCAAGAGGAGTTGGTCTCAACTTGACAATCAAGAAGAACTCCAGGGGTCGTGCCACCATTTAAAAGACTCTGATGTTTTAATGCACTCCAGACACCCCTGACTCCCCTGTAACTGACTCAATGGTCACCCTGAGGACCGTCAAAACACGATGGCGGGTGGGACAACCCTGTGGCACCATGAGAGAGAGCCAGCGAGCTCTGTTTCAACCCTACGGAAGCCTGACACTGCTTTTCCTGCTTGAGAGGAGAGCGTACATGCATTACTCCACACGAGACGAGGTCCTGACTCCCATGTGGAAACCCCAGAGGAACCCAGAGATCCGTGTCAGCATGGGAGAGGAACCCTGAGGTTCCAGCCTCAACACCAGGTGAGGACTTTGGCGTTTTCAGCAACTGCAGAGGAATACCGAGAGGCCCCTCGCATATCTCGTGGAGACTGGACGTCCCTTAGGTCCCCGTAGTAACATGAGAGGTACCCCAAGTTTGCTGCTGAAACTCAAGGAAAACCAGGAGATTCTCCCCTCAATGCGAGATGAGGCCCTTTTCTGCTGTGGTGTATCGAGAGAAATCCAACCTTCCCTCTTGAGCCTCGAAAGGGTCCTAGACACCCTTGAGGCAACTCAAGAAGTTCCCGACATACACGTCTCCACTTGAGAGGAACACCGAGGGTCCCGCCACAACTCCAGAAGATCCCTGGTTTCCCCTCCTCCTCCCGAGAGGAGGATCCATTTCCCTGCTTTGTTGGGGAAAGGAATCCTGGCGTTCCCATCACACTTCAAGAGGAGGAGGTCTCAACTGGACAATCGAGAGGAACTCCAGGGGTCGTGCCACCATCTCAAAAGACCCCAATGTCCCAGTGCACTCCAGACACACCTCCCATGCAACTGACTCGACAGTCACCCAGAGGACCATCTCAAAACACGATGGAGGGTGTGACAGCCCTGTGGCACCTTGAGAGAAAGCCACCGATCGCTATGTCAACCCGACAGGCAGCCTGACACTGCTTTTCCAGATCGAGAGGACAGCAGACTTGCATGTCTCCATACGAGATGAGGCCTGACCCCCCTGTGGAAACTCCAGAGGAACCCCGAGATCTATGTTGGCACTGGAGAGGAATTTTAAGGTTTTGGCCTCACATCCAGATGAGGTCCTCAGCCCAGGCAGGGACTGCAGAAGAATCCCGAGAGGCCCCTCAAACCATTTGTGGAGACTGGATGTTCCTGAGATCCCCATGACGGGTCCCTGAGGTCCCCATCATAAATCGAGAGGGAGCCCAAGTTTGCTGCTGCACCTCGAGAAAAACAAGGAGATTCTCCCCTGAACATGAGATGAGGCCTTTTTCTGCTGCAGCATCTTGAGAGAAATCCCACCTTCCCTCTTGAGCCTCGAAAGCATCCTTGACATCCTTGAGGCAACTCCAGAAGTTCCCCGACATACTCGTCTCCACTCAAGAGGAACACTTAGGGTCCCGTCACAACTCAAGAAGAGGCCCGGTTTCTCCTCCTCCTCCCTATAAGAGGGTACATTTCCTTGCTTCATTGGGGGAAAAATCCTGGCATTCCCGTCGCACCTTAAGAGAAGGCAGTCTCAACTGGACACTTGAGAGGAACTCCAGGGGTCGTGCCTACATTTCAAAAGACCCCAATGTCCCAATGCACTCCAGACACACCTGACTCCCTGCAAGTGGCTCGACAGTCACTGCGAGGACAGACTCAAAACAGGATGGCGAGTATGACAGCCCTGTGGCACCTCAGACATAGCCTCTGAGCCCTGTGTCAACCTGACAGGAAGCCTGACACTGCTTTTTCAGCTCGAGAGGATAGCGGACTAGCATGTCTCCACACAGGACAGGGCCCTGATTCCCCTGTGGAAACCCCAGAGGAACCCTGATATCCATGTCTACATAGGAAAGGAACCCTGAGGTTCCGGCCTCAACTTCATAAGAGGACCTCGGTCCTGACAGCAACTGTAGAGGAATCCTGAGAGGCCCCTCTCACCTCGTGTGGAGACTGGACGTGCCAGGGTCCAGCCCCGGTGGATCCAGGGATGTTCAAAGGTGGGACGGAGCAGGCGGATAGGAAAGGATAGGACAGGATAGGACAGGATAGCTCAGGACAGGATAGAACTGTAGGAAATTAATGAAAATAGGAGGCTGAATAACTTGGTTTACGGGGAAAGCCAATAAAACCTCAAGACAAGAGGTTTGCACCATCTACGCAGGCCACCAGCGTCCGCTTGAATCTCTAAAGGGGCCCCACCATGGGTCCACTTTTCTCACAGAACTTATAGCCAGGGCAAGTAAGTAGATGTGGTGAGCCTCCCGCTCCAGATGGGAATTCAGCCTGGAGGTAAAGTACAAGAGGACAGAGAGATAGAGAGAGAGAGAGGTGTGGGAGCCAGATGTCCCTAAAGAACAAGTCTAAGAGAGCGAGTCATTGGAGAGACCAGCCTGCAGAACCGGTCTGAGAAAATCTGGTCTGGAGAAGAAAAAACTGCTCTGAGAAACTGTTCCCGAGAGAAACTGGTCTGGACAGACTACTCAGAGGAAACTGTTCTCGAGGAAGCTGACTCCAATAGACTGCTCTGAAAAAACTGCTCTAGAGAAAGCTGGCTCCAAACTTTATTTTTCACATCCCCTTTTTATACCATGAAGATCAATGAGTTTCACAAATTTTGGCAATGACAGCAGCCCTGACTCTTATCAAGAGCCGGCTTAGTCTCTGCATACCTAATTGTATACACAAGTCTTAGGTAATTTACATCATCTTCCAGCCAAAAGGCCAATTCGACAATTTACAGCTCTTTTCTGATAAGTGTTAGTTTTTCCAAGATCTGGCGCCATTCTCAGGAGGCGCTAAACAAGATTGGATTTTCATAAATGCAAGGACACAGCAAACAGGAGTACAAGTGATTTATAAAAGGAACAATTAACTCAAAGGCCTAGTGTTGCTAACATCAAAAAAACTACTACATTTCTATCACCAAATATAGTTTGTATAGCAGAAACTTCCAGGTGCAGATAAGGAGGTCTGGCAACAGTCATTGAAGCAACAGTGAAATAAATCTATTAAGGCTTTGGCTTTTAGGAGAAGTTTATAACTTAAGACACTTCAAGGCTCTTTTGCCCCTCACAGCTGGGGGTTGTGAGCAATTCACAAGCTTGTAAAAGGTCAGGGGAACCTGTTTAGGCAGGCTAGAGCATTATCAAAGGGGAGTTGGGCTGCAACACTCCTTTCAAATGCAGGGAGCTAAGACACTGAATTAACTCTTTCCGAGAGACTGGCAGAAAACAGTGGAGAAATAGACAAATACAGAACAAATTTTTATTATTGGGGCACATGCTCAGGAAAAACCAGGGAGAAATCCGATGACTCAGATTGCTCTGCCATCTGAGTGTGCCTCATGACTCTGTCACGGGTGGGATTCCTCACGCTGGCTTCCCACATGGACGTTCCTCAAGCCCCCGTGAGCAGGTCCCTGAGGTCCCCATCGTAACTCGAGAGGAACACCGAGTTTACTGCCGCAACTCGAGAAAAACCAGGAGGTTCTCCCCTCAATGCAAGATGAGGCCCTTTTCCGTGGTGGCATCTCAAGAGAAATCCCATTTTCACTCTTGAGCCTCTAAAGGGTACTTGACACCCTTGAGGCAATTCAAGAAGTTCCCTGACGTACATGTCTCCACTCGAGAGGAACACCAAGGGTCCCGCCACAACTCAAGAAGAGCTCCGGTTTTCCCTCCTTCTCCCAAGAGGAAGGTCCGTTTCCCTGCTTTGTTGGGGAAAGGAATCCTGGCATTCCCGTCACACCTAAAGGGGAGGCAGTCTGAACTGGACACTCGACAGGAACTCCAGGGGTTGTGCCACCATTTCAAAAGACCCCGATGTTGCAATGCACTCCAGACACACCTGACTCCCCTGCAACTGACTCGACAGTCACCCCAAGGACCGACTCAAAACACGATGGCGGGTGGGACAGCCCTGTGACACCATGAGAGAAAGCCAGAAAGCTCTGTTTCAACCGACGGAAGCCTGACACTGCTTTTCCAGCTCGAGAGGAGAGTGGACGTGTATGTCTACACTGGAGATGAGGCCCTGACTCCCCTGTGGAAACCCCATAGGAACCCCGAGATCCATTTCAGCATGGGAGAGGAACCCTGAGGTTTTGGCTTCAACACAAGATGAGGACCTCGGCCATGGCAGCGACTGCAGAGGAATCCCGAAAGGCCCCTCGCACCTCGCATGGAGACTGGACGTTCCTGCGGCCCCCACGACCATGTGCCAAAGGTCCTTGTCATAACTCAAGAGTGACCCAAGTTTGTTGCCGCAGCTAGAGGAAAACCAGGAGATCCTCCCCTCAATGCGTGAGATGAGGCCCCTTTCCACTGTGGCGTCTTGAGAGAAATCCCATGTTTTCTCTTGAGCCTCGAAAGGGTCCTAGACACCATTGAGGCAACTCAAGAAATTCCCTGACCTACCCATCTCCACTCTAGAGGAACACTGAGAGTCACGCCACAACTCATCAAGAGCCCCGGTTTCCCCTCCTCCTCCTGAGAGGAGGATCCATTTCCCTGCTTCGTCGGGGAAAGGAATCCCGGCATTCCCATTGCACCTCAAGAGGAGGTGGTCTCAACTTGACACTGGAGAGGAACTCCAGGGGTCGTGCCACCATCTCAAAACACCCCGATGTCCCAATGCACTCCAGACACACCTAACTCCCCTGCAACTGACTCGACAGTCATGCCGAGGACCGATTCAAAACACGATGGTGGGTGTGCGAGCTCTGTGGCACCTCGAGACATAGCCACCGAGCCCTGTGTCAACCTGACAGGAAGCCTGACACTGCTTTTCCAGCTCGAGAGGAAAGCGGACGTGCATATCTCCACACAGTACAGGGGCCTGCTTCCCCTGTGGAAACCCCAGAGGAACCCCGAGATCCATGTCGGCATGGGAGAGGAAACCTGAGGTTCTGGCCTCCACTCCATAAGAGGACCTCGGTCCCAGAAGCGACTGGAGAGGAATCCTGAGAGGTCCCTCGCACCTCGAGTGAGACTGGACATTCCTGAGTCCCACACGAGTGTTTCCCTGAGATCCCCATCATAACAAAAGAGGGACCTCAAGTTTGCTGCCTCAACTCGAGAAAAACCAGGAGATTCTCCCCTCAACGCGAGATGAGGTCCTTTTTCACTGTGGCATCTTGAGAGAAATCCCACCTTCCCTCTTGAGCCTCAAAAAGGTCCTTGACACCCTTGAATCAATTCAAGAAGGTGCCTGACGTACCCGTCTCCACTCGAGAATACCGAGGGTCCCACCACAACTCAAGAAGAGCCTCGGTTTCCCCTCCTACTCCCGAGAGGAGGGTCGATTTTCATGCTTCGTCGGGGAAAGGAATCACGGCCTTCCTGTTGCACCTCAAGAGGAATTGGTCTCAACTGGACTTTCGAGAGGAAATCCAGGCATCATCCCACCATTTCAAAAGACCCTGATGCTTCAGTGCACTCCAGACACACCTCATCCCCCTGCAACTGACTCAGCCGTCACCCAGAGGACCGACTCAAAACACGATGGCAGCTAGGAAAGCCGTGTGGCACCTCAAGAGAAAGCCGGCGAACCCTGTGTCAACCCGACAGGAAGCCTGACTCTGCTTTTCCAGCTCGAGAGGAGAGCGGATGTGCATGTCTCCACACGAGACCAGGCCCTGACTCCCCTGTGGAAACCCCAGAGGAACCCTGAGATCCATGTTGGCATGAGACAGGAACCCTGAGGTTCCGGCCTCAACTCCAGATGAGGACCTCGGCCCTGGCAGCGACTGCACAGGAATCCCGAGAGGCCCCTCACACCTCGTGGAGACTGGACATTCCTGAGGCATTCAGGAGCGGGTCCCTTCGGTCCCCATCATAATTCGAGAGTGACCCCACGTTTGCTGCTGCAACACGAGCAAAACCAGGAGATTCTCCCCTCAATGTGGGATCAGGTCCTTTTCTGCTGCGATGTCTCCAGAGAAATCCCACCTTCCATCTTGGGCCTCAAAAGGGTCCTTGACACCCTTGAGGCAACTCAAGAAGTTCCTAATGTACCCATCTCCACTCGAGAGGAACACCGAGGGTCGCAACACAACTCAAGAAGAGCCCAGTTTTCCCTCCTCCTCCCGAGAGGAGGGTCCATGTCCCTGCTTCCTAGGGAAACGAATCCCAGCTTTCCTGTCGCATCTCAAGAGCAGGTGGTCTCAACTGGACACTCGAGAGGAAATCCAGGGGTTGTGCCACCATTTCAAAATGCCCCAATGTCCCATGTACTGCAGACACACCTGACTCCTCTGCAACTGACTCGATGGTCATGCCGAGGACAGACTCAAAACATGATGGCGGGTGTGAGAGCTCTGTGGCACCTCGAGACATAGCCACTGAGCCCTGTGTCAACCCGACAGGAAGCCTGGCACTGCTTTTCCAGCTCTAGTGGAGAGCGAACTTCCATGTCTCCACATGAGATGAAGCCCTGACTACCCTGTGCAAACCCCAGAGGAACCCCGAGATCCATGTCGGCATGGGAGAGGAACCCTGAGGTTCTGGCCTCAACTCCAGATGAGGACCTTGGCCCCTTCAGCGACTGCAGAGGAATCCCAAGAGGCCCCTCAGACCTCGGGAGGAGGCTGGACGTTCCTGAGGCCCCCCACGAGTGGGTCCCTGAGGTCTCCGTCATAACTCGAGAGAGACCCTAAGTTTGCTGCCCCAAACTCAAGCAAAACCGGGAGATTATCCCTTCAACGCAGATCAGGCCCCTTTCCACTGTGACATCTCCAGAGAAATCCCACCTTCCCTCTTGAGCCTCGAAAGGGTCCTTGACACCCTTGAGGCAACTCAAGAAGTTCCCCGACATACCCGTCTCAACTCCAGAGGAATACAGAGGGTCTCGCCACAACTCAAGAAGAGCCCCGGTTTCCCCTCCTCCTCCTGAGAGGAGGGTCCGTTTCCCTGCTTTGTCGGGGAAAGGAATCCCAGCATTCTCGTCACACCTCAAGAGGAGCTGGTCTCAACTTGACACTCGAGAGGAACTCAGGGATCGTGCCACCATTTCTAAACACCTCAATGTCCCATGCACTCCAGACACACCTGACTCCCCTGAAATTGACTCGACGGTCACCCCAAGTACCGATTCAAAACACGATGATGGGTGGGACAGCCCTGTGGCACCTTGAGAGAAATCCACCGAGCCCTTTATCAAGCCGACAGGAAGCCGGACACTGCTTTTCCAGATCGAGAGGAGAGCGAACATGAATGTCTCCACACGAGTTGTGGCCCTTACTCCCCTGTGTAAACCCCAGAGAAACCCTGAGGTCCTTGTCGGCACGGGATAGGAATGTTGAGGTTCCAAACTCAACTCCAGATGAGGACCTCGGCCCCTTCAGCGACTGCAGAGGAATCCTGAGTGGCTCCTCGCACCTCGTGTGGAAACTGGACGTTCCAGAGGCCCCCAGGAGCGGGTTCCAGAGGTTCCCATTGTAACTTGAGAGGAAGCCCAAGTTTGCTGCCGCAACTCGAGAAAAACCAGGGGATTCTCCCCTCAATGCGAGATGAGGACCTTTTCTGCTGTGGCAACCCAAGAGAAATCCCACCTTCCCTCTTGAGCCTCAAAAGGGTCCTTGACACCCTTGAGGCAACTCAAGAATTTCCCTGATGTAGCCGTCTCCACTGGAGTGGAACATCAAGGGTCCAGCCACAACTCAAGAAGAGACCTGGTTTCCCCTCCTCCTCCTGAGAGGAGGGTCCATTTCACTGCTTCATCAGGAAACGAATCCCGGCGTTCCCATCGCACCTCAAGAGGAGGTAGTCTCAACTGGACACTCGAGAGGAACTCCAGGGGTCCTACCACCATTTCAAAAGCCCTCGAGGTCCCAAAGCACTCCAGACACACCTGACTGCCCTGCAACTGACTCAATGGTCACCTCAAGGACCGACTCAAAACATGATGGTGGGTGGGACAGCCCTGTGGCACCTCGAGAGAAAGCTGGCGAGCCTTATATCACCCCGACAGGAAGCCTGACACTGCTTTTCCAGCTCAAGAGGAGAGCGGACGTGCATGTCTCCACACGAGACAAGGCCCTGAATCCGCTGTGGATCCCCATAGGAACCGCGAGATCCATTTTGGCATGGGAGAGGAAACCTGAGGTTCTGGCCTCAACTCCAGATGAGGACCTCTGCCACGGCAATGAGTGCAGAGGAATCTCGACAGACCACTCACACCTTGGGTGGAGACTGAACGTTCCTGAGGCTCCCACAAGCGGGTTCCTGAGGTCCCCATTTTAACTCGAGAGGGACCCCGAGGTTGCTGCTGCATCTTGATAAAAACCAGTAGATTCTCCTCTCAACGCCTGATGAGGCCGTTTTCCAATGTGGTGTCTCAGGAGAAATCCCACCTTCCCTCTTGAGCCTCAAAAGGGTCCTTGACACCCTTGAGGCAACTCAAGAAGTTCCCCAACGTACCCGTCTCCACTTGAGAGGAACACCAAGGGTCCCGTCACAACCCAAGAGGAGCCCTGGTTTCCCCTCCTCCTCCCAAGAGGGGGGTCCGTTTCCATGTTTTGTCAGAGAAAGGAATCCCGGCATTACCGTCACACCTCAAGAGGAGCTGTCCTCAACTTGACACTCTAGAGGAAATCCAGGGGTCGTGCCACCATTTCAAAACACCCCGATGTCCCAATGCACTCCAGGCGGATCTGCGTCCCCTGCAACCGACTCGACGGTCACCCCGAGGACCGACTCAAAACACGATGGTGGGTGGGACAGCCCTGTGGCACTTTGAGAGAAAGACACCGAGCCCTGTGTCAACCTGAGAGGAAGCGTGACACTGCTTTTCCAGCTCGAGAGGAGAGAGAATGTGCATGTCTCCACATGAGATGAAGCCTTGACTTCCCCGTGAAAACCCCAGAGGAGAAGGGGGCACCTAAGATGGTGGAGGAATAGGATGGAGAGACCACTTTCTCCCGCACAAATTCATCAAAAGAACATCTCAACGCTGAGTAAATTCTACAGGGCAACTTCTGAATGCGAGCAGAGGACATCAAGCATCCAGAAAAGAAGAACACTGTCTTCAAAAACAGGTAGGAAGAACACAAAAGACGAAAAAAGAAACAAAGGAGTATGGAGGGAGCTCCATCCTGGGAAGGGAGTCCTGTCCCGGGAAAAGAGTTTTAAAAAGAGAAGTTTCCGAACACCAGGAAACACTCTCACTGCCGAATCTGTGGCGAGTCTTGGAAGCACATAACAGGGAAGAAAAATAAATGGTGATTAAGACCAACAGGTTACGAGCCCAATGGTAATTCCCCCAGTGGAGAAGCAGAGCAGATGCCTGCATCCGCCACTAGCAAGTGGGGGCTTGGCAAGGAGGCGTGGGAGACACGGGCGGCAGCGCTTCTTAAGAATCGGGCCGGGACGCCTGCGCATAACCAGAGCGAACTAACTCAGGCTAGCACACCAGACTGTGGGACAGTTACCACGTGAAAAGCTCTAACATAAGACACCGCCAGGACCGTGCACAGAACAAAGGACGAAACAGAAATAGCTGGCTGCCCACCAGCCCCCGCCGGCGACAGGCAGCCAGAGCCGTAAGGGCTGGAACATGGCAATCGCAGCCCCAGACGGACTTTGCTGATCAAACTGCAAGCAGGCTTCTTTGCTAACAGATTTCCTGGGGTGCTGGACAGATACAATTTGCCTGACAAAGAGCCCGGGTTACACCCGGAAAACTGAGCAGCAGGAGAGGGTGATAAGCTGTGCAACTGCACTAGCCAAACACCTGAGCTGCTTGGTCCTGGGAAGGGCACAAAGCCCAGGCCCAATCGAGTCTGTGACTACCTGGGTGCCGAGAGCCTGAGAGGCTTAGACCAGGGAGGTGCATGCAGCCTAGGGCCAGCCTCAGACAGTCCCCAGCAGAGAAACGTAGAGCCTGAGCATTGTGCACTGGATGTAGGGGCAGGCCCATCAGGGCTGAGACATTGTGAATATATGAGAAAATTCTAGGAAACAACCAAAATAAATTCTAATGATTTAAAACACTGTTACAGAAATGAAGAATTATCTCTGCTTCGTTTATTAGTATATTGGATATGACTGAGGAAAGAATCTCTGAGATTAAGAATATCTCAAAAGAAACCTTCAAAACTGAAAAGCAAAGAGAACAAAGACTGAAATAACCAGAAGAGAATATCCAGGGTCTGTGGTACACATAATGGGAATACAAGGAGGAGAAAAAAAGAGAAGCGGAAAAATAGTTGAACAATAATGACTAAGAATTTACTCTAAATTAATGTCAGACAGAAAACCACAGATACAGAAATCTCAGAGACCACCAAGAAAGATAAATACCAAAAGAAAACCTCAAAATCCTACACCGAGGCACACCAACAACAGCTTTCACAGTGACAATATGCATAAAAGCCTCAAAGTCAAAGGCATACACTAACAAAGTAGTTAGGAAGAGATCATTTCATAATTACGTGCTTCCAAAAACATGAGAAAAACATTTATGTTATTTATATATCCTGAAAAATAAGAAAAAAAACACAAATTATTATAAAATACATAAAAAATAAATGCATATAAACACACAATTTCATATACAATATCTGAAATACATATAATTTATTTCAGATGCTGCTGCTAAGTCACTTCCATCGTGTCTGACTCTGTGCAACCCCATAGACGGCAGCCCACCAGGCTTCCCTGTCCCTGGGATTCTCCAGGCAAGAACACTGGAGTGGGTTGCCATTTCCTTCTCCAATGCATAAAAGTGAAAAGTGAAAGTGAAGTCGCTCAGTCGTTTCCAACTTTTAGCGACCCCATGGACCGCAGCCTACCAGGC
Organism: Aepyceros melampus; assembly: GCA_006408695.1. NCBI lineage: Eukaryota > Metazoa > Chordata > Mammalia > Artiodactyla > Bovidae > Aepyceros > Aepyceros melampus. Next base: position 81,015 of record SJXQ01008829.1, read on the forward strand.
TCCTCCATCCACGGGATTTTCCAGCCTAGAGTACTGGAGTGGGGTGCCATTGATTCTCCGTTATTTCAGGTAGTGGTGAGTTTTATGAGGAAAAATAAAGTAAAGTAAGGAGATAGAGAACATAGTGAAAATAGTGTTATTTGATAGAGGGAGGTCACAGAAGTCCATTGGTTATATGATATTTGAGCATGAAACTAAGTGAAATGAAATTGAGCCATATAGATGTCTTTGGGAAAAATGTTATAAGCAAAAGAATTAGTGAATGTAAAGGTCCTGTTTTTTGAACATGATTGGTCATTGAAGGAAAAAGCATTCTAGGTGTTAATGACTGGAGTGGAGTGACTAAGACTGAAAAGCATTAGGAAATGAGATCAGAGAAGCAGCTGAAGGCCACATCTTTCTAGAGACTCATAAGCAACTGTGAGCAATTAACTTTATTCTGAAAGAAAGAATATCTTTAGAAGGTGACTGATATATATTTGTAAAGGATAATTCTGTCTGTTTTATGGTGAATGGGCAAGTATGGATGCAGGGAAAATATTTAGAGGCTATTAAAATTTAAGTGAGAGCTAATGGTGTCTTGGACCACGTAGTATTTGGAGATGGTGAGAATGGTTAGATTATTACAAACATAGAGCAGATTAATAGAATGTTGTATATAAGACAGAAAAAAAAAGAGAAAGAGAAAGAAAGAAAGAAAGAAAGAAAGACTGACCCCAAGTGTTTTGACCTGAGAAACTGGAAGAATGAAGTTGCCTTTTTCTGAGATATGTTACATTTAACACATCTTTCTAGAGACTCATAAGCAACTGTGAGCAATTAACTTTATTCTGAAAGAAAGAATATCTTTAGAAGGTGACTGATATATATTTGTAAAGGATAATTCTGTCTGTTTTATGGTGAATGGGCAAGTATGGATGCAGGGAAAATATTTAGAGGCTATTAAAATTTAAGTGAGAGCTAATGGTGTCTTGGACCACGTAGTATTTGGAGATGGTGAGAATGGTTAGATTATTACAAACATAGAGCAGATTAATAGAATGTTGTATATAAGACAGAAAAAAAAAGAGAAAGAGAAAGAAAGAAAGAAAGAAAGAAAGACTGACCCCAAGTGTTTTGACCTGAGAAACTGGAAGAATGAAGTTGCCTTTTTCTGAGATATGTTACATTTATAAAGCAAAATGCTATAGTATATATAATGTTATGGTAGTTATATCTGAATATGGGATTAAAGATGATTTTTGTGTGCATATCTATACTTTGAATTTGTATTCAACAAATATATTTGTTTTCTATTGAAGCCATAACAAATTGCCACGAATGTACTGGCTTAAAAGAACACAAATTATTACCTTATACTTCTGTGGATTCACAAATCTAACATGGGTCTCACTGAACTAAAATCAAGCTGTCAGCAAGCTTAAATTCCTTTCTTGGAGGTTCTAGGACAGAATTCACTTTCAGCTTCTGAGGATCACCCACATCCTTTGGCTTGTGTCTTCTTTCCTCCATTTTTAAACCATTAATGTCAAATCTCTCTGAAACATTGATACAAATCTCTCTTTGACCACAGCTGGGAAACATTCTTTTGTTTTTAGACTCTTTTGATAAGGTGGGCCCACCTCCATAACCTGGAATAATCTCCTTTTCTCAATGTCCTTAATCCTAATCATACTTGTGTAGTCTGGGGATTAAGACATGGACATATTTGCTGTTGTTCAGTCCCTCAGTCATGTCCGAATCTTTGCAACCCCATGGACTGAAGCACACTAGGCTTCCCTCCCCTTCACTATCTCCTGGAGTTTGTTCAAATTCATGTCCATTGAGTTGGTGATGACTTCCTACTGTGTCATACCCTGTTGTCCCCTTTTCCTCATGCCCTCAATCTTTCCCAGCATCAGGATCTTTTCCAGTGAGTCAGCTCTTTGAATCAGATGGTAAAGCATTGGAGCTTCAGCTTCTGCATCAGTCCTTCCAATGAATATTCAGGACTGATTTCCTTTAGGATTGACTGGTTTGATCCCCTTGCTGTCCAAGGGACTCTCAAGAGTCTTCTCGAACATTTCAAAAGTATCGGTTATTTGGCACTCAGCCTTCTTTATGGTCCAACTTTCACATCCACACATGACTACTGGAAAAACCAAAGCTTTAACTAGACGGACCTTTGTTGACAAAGTGATTTCTCTGCTTTTTAACAAGTTTTTCATTGCTTTTTTGGGGGACTCATTCTTTTTACTACAACAAATCATCATTTGTGGAAGAAATATGTGTATGGATAATAGTTAAAATATTCTTATGCTCATAAACCATCAATAATCATTTTAGTCAGTTTACCTCTAAGCTCTGAATATGTATGCTATCTTTTATTTTTCCAATTAATACTATAATATATGCACATGCATTCCTTAAAAATTGATTTGTTAGTATCAGGCCCTGTGTTTGACATTGGAGATATAAACTATAACTTTATTTATATTATATTATATTATAAATATTTAAGTATGATTTTCAAAGCACAATATTAGCATACTAAAATTTATTTAATATTACACTAATATTGAACCTTAGAATTATAATTACATTATAACTCACATATAAATTTATATTCATTTTTGTGTTTTTTCTGGTTATCTACCCAAAACATTTTTCTAGAATAAGATAAACCACAAAAAAGGATATAAGCATTTTAAAACATAAAATTTTAATATTATAAGAGGTTTTTGGTATATTTATTTGACAATAAATGTAATCATGAGGGCATCAGAGGATGAGATCGTTGATGGCATCACTGATGTAATGGACATGAACTTGGGCAAACTTTGGGAGATAAGGAGGGAGAGGGAGGCCTGGCATACTGCAGTCCATGGGGTTGCAAAGAGTCAGACATGAGTGGGTGACTAAACAACAAAATATCATCATAGCAATACAGAGTACTAGGTATTTTATCTGTATATGTTTATACAAATATAGTGCTCATCATTCTGCAACCTTTCCTTTACAATTGGCAATATCCCTTAAAGACCCTTCTAATCTCAGGGCATATAAATATGAATAATTCAATAGAGTAGATACTCCATATTTATTATTATTAATATTTAATTTTTAATTTGTTTTCTATTATATATTGTTGTTTTAAATTGATCAATTACTTTCCCCAGAGGTAATCCCAATTTAAATTTCCTTCAAAGAAGTTCAGCTGTGTAGACAACAGTGCTGGCAGTGGCAGGTGGGAAATGAAAGACTACTTGGTTTCCATCTTTGGCACCAAGAAAGACAAAGTTAACTGTTCATTTTATTTCAAAATTAGAGTACATCCTCATGGAAAGAGATGCACTCAGTCATGCAATAAATTTACCTGACCACTCTGCTTGAACATGTACCATAACCTTCAAAGCTCTTCATTGCCTGCTGACAGTTTGTGTTGTGCTATGAGTGGTGTCAAAAGGTAAGTATATTATGATGAATTTTTTGAGGAGATTTTTACAGAAACAGAAAAATAGAACTAAGTTGAAGAGAAGAATATCTGTGATAAACTTAGTAAGTAAGTAAGTAAGTAAAGTCACTCAGTCGTGTCCGACTCTTTGTGACCCCATGGACTGCAGCCCACCAGGCTCCTCAGTCCATGAGATTCTCTAAGCAAGAATACTGGAGTGGGTTGCCATTTCCTTCTCCAGGGGATCTTCCTGACCCAGGGATCAAACCCAGGTCTCCCGCATTGGAGGCAGACGCTTTAACCTCTGAGCCACCAGGGAAGTCCTGTGATAAACTTAGAGATCACCAATTGTAAATGTGTATGTCAAATTTCATCCAGAAGAATATACAGAAAAGGCTGTGATTGACTTGAATAACTATTGGTTTAACATACAGTGCATGCATTCTGAGCCTCCCCTGGGACAGAGAAGCCTGCTACCACCAGTATGAAAAGGGAGTGTGTAGTGCAGGAGAAGGCTTTTACAACTTCATGCATTTGAAGCCCATTTCTAGAGAATTGTGGTGAGAGTTATACTGACACCATCACAAGAAACATGGATGGAGGCCAAGGTCTATGTGTGGGGACTAGACTGCCTACAGAAGGCGGTGAAGAGGCAATGAAAGATGTGGGCAAGGCTAAGCCATACCATTTTTACTCTGTCTGCTAGAAAGTGTAGTTGATTAAACAAACGGGTTCATAATGGTAATTTTTTAAACAGCAACAGCAAAACCAATAAAGATGGATTTCTGAATAAAATTTTTAGTGGTATAGTAAAAAAATAAATAATTCTCATCACAAGTTTTGAAGCTGACCATCTTACATAATGTTGGCTATCATTTTAATGTTGATTTTTAAAGTTTAAAACAATATTGAAAGTCTATTAATGACATTTATATTTCTTTTACTAGTTATTTATTGTTTCCTAATATTTCTAACCACAAAATAACATTTTTAATATATCAGTAGGATTGTTTGGTTCCAGCCCCTAAAATGGAAAAGACTGAGCCTATATATTGGAGATGAATAGTGCTATCTGATAAATTGCAAGTAGGAAAGGCAGGTACTAACAGTTTATATTTGTAGTGCATAAAGACTATAAAATGAATAACTATGAAATTAGGGATAGAATTAGATGAGGAAATTATAAAAGACAGTAATAAACAGTTCAAAATGACTGAGGAATCAATCTGATGCATTAGAAATGTAATAAATAAGCTTTAAAAAGTATGTTGGAGCCATATATTGTGGAGAAACATGGATTTCAGTTTGAAGAGTCTGTTCTGTTTTTGTTTCTCTGTAAGTAGAAAGAAATTTGTTAGAAAATCCATTAGAGTTGTGCTATAGTAAAATTAATCTCCCCACTCCTGAGTTAATAAAGAAAGATGCTGGAGTCAGGAAAGTAAATTGAATCTACTTGTTCACTAAAAGTAAAACAAACCTGAAATGGTAGAAATACAAGACTTGTTAATTCAGCAACTGATCTGATGTGGGAAGAGGAGTGGGGAGTAACAAGAAAAGTAAAAAAAAAAAAAAACAGATTATAAAGGTTGATGTAAGAGGATTAGAGGTAAAGTCAATAGAATATATTAATTTTAACTAAAAACATGCAGCAAAACAAAGTAGTAAAGAACAAAGACCCTAGTACTAGATTTTCATGTTCAAATCCTTGCTCTACTATTTACCAGCTGTATGACCATTGGCATTCATTGAAACTTTCTGTGCCTCAGTTTCTTTATCTATAAAATGAGAATGATGGTAAAAATAGTACTTACTTCAAAAGGTTGTTCTCAAAATTCAATGCCTTATTTTATGGAAAGCACTTAGAAAAATCCCTGAAAATTTATCATTATTTACTCAAGATTGCCGGGAGAAATATCAATAACCTCAGATATGCAGATGACACCACCCTTAGGTCAGAAAGTTAAGAGGAACTAAGAAGCCTCTTGATGAAAGTGAAAGAGGAGAGTGAAAATGTTGGCTTAAAGCTCAACATTCAGAAAACAAAGATCATGGCATCTGGTCCCATCACTTCATGGCAAATAGATGGGGAAACTGTGGAAACAGTGTCAGACTTATTTTTCTGGGCTGCAAAATCACTGCAGATTGGTGATTGCAGCCATGAAATTAAAAGACACTTACTCCTTGGAAGGAAAGTTATGACCAACCTAGACAGCATATTCAAAAGCAGAGACATTGCCAACAAAGGTCCGTCTAGTCAAGGCTATGGTTTTTCCAGTAGTCATGTATAAATGTGACAGTTGGACTGTGAAGAAATCTGAACACCGAAGAATGGATGCTTTTGAACTGTGATGTTGAAGAAAACTCATGAGAGTCTCTTGGATTGCAAGGAGATCCAACTAGTCCATTCTAAAGGAGATCAGTCCTGGGATTTCTTTGGAAGGAATGATGCTAAAGCTGAAACTCCAGTACTTTGGCCACCTCATGCAAAAAGTTGACTCATTGGAAAGGACTCTGATGCTGGGAGGGATTGGCGATGACAGAGGAAGATATGGCTCGATGGCATTACCGACTCTCTGGACATGGGTTTGGGTGAACTCCGGGAGTTGGTGATGGACAGGGAGGCCTGGCGTGCTGCAGTTCATGGGGTCGCAAAGAGTCGGACACGTGACTGAACTGAACTGAACTAGTGTTAAAAAAATAACCATACAAAATTCAATTAAGTAAAATTGATGATCTAATTGGCTTTATTCAATAATTCATGCATTGGGCAGCTTCTCGTCTAGGAACTATAAAAGAGCTCTGAGAACAAAATGGGAAATTTTTATAGGCAGAAGGAAAAGCTATTAACAAAGTTTTTTAGAAAGTGTACTTTTTGGCCAAGACATCTTTTACTGAGGGAAAGGAAAGCAAGGGATTTACCATGCAGAATACTTCTTCCCCTGGGGGATGGAGAGGCACAAGACAAATGACCTTACTGGTTCATGACAGAAAATTCCATACTGGCCCATTAAGATTGCATTTAATCTGCAATTAGATCAAGTATTAAATCTAGTTTTGGCATCATGGGCTTTAGCACATGTGATGCCATTGGAGGCCTGTGGTTTTCTTATAACACTATATTAAAAAAGAAAGATATGTTAAGTTCTGGATTTTTTTAAGTTTATTAATAATCTATCTAAGTATTGAGCTCAACTGGTAAAGAATCTGCCTTAAATGCAGGGGACCCCAGTTCGATTCCTAGGTTGGGAAGATCTGCTGGTGAAGGGATAGGCTACCCACTCCAGTATTCTGGCCTGGAGAATTCCATGGACTGTATAGTTCATGGGGTCACAAAAAGTTGGATACAAATGAATAACTTTCACTTTCAAATATTGAGAAGCAGTGGAAACTAAAAATTACATCTGAGACTCAAATGATAAGAAGGGCTTGATACACAGATTGTGAGGTCAATTTCATAGGTATAACTGAAACTCTCTGGGGGTAATGGAATAAACCTAAACAAAGAAAGGAAAAAAAATGTAAAGAGGAACTAGGGTAAATTGGGAAAATATCTAACTTTAAGATGTGGGGAACCATGGAAGAGGAGTCAGCTAAAGATACAGGAAAAGATCAGTAAGATTGGTAAGAGAACTAATAGGTTGGTGAACACTTAGAAAAACAAGACAAAAGTTTGACAGGAAATGATTGGTCAACAGTTTGAATGACTTCAAAGAGTTTGGATATTTTTTACTTGATATTACAGAGTTTTTAAGAGTTTCTATCTACGTGCAAGAATCTCTTCTGGAGACCTGATTCAATCATTTTAAATTGGATTCCCTTTTCAATGAATTCCACTGTGAAGACAGGTTTTTTTTTTTTTTTCCTNTGACTGAACTGAACTGAACTAGTGTTAAAAAAATAACCATACAAAATTCAATTAAGTAAAATTGATGATCTAATTGGCTTTATTCAATAATTCATGCATTGGGCAGCTTCTCGTCTAGGAACTATAAAAGAGCTCTGAGAACAAAATGGGAAATTTTTATAGGCAGAAGGAAAAGCTATTAACAAAGTTTTTTAGAAAGTGTACTTTTTGGCCAAGACATCTTTTACTGAGGGAAAGGAAAGCAAGGGATTTACCATGCAGAATACTTCTTCCCCTGGGGGATGGAGAGGCACAAGACAAATGACCTTACTGGTTCATGACAGAAAATTCCATACTGGCCCATTAAGATTGCATTTAATCTGCAATTAGATCAAGTATTAAATCTAGTTTTGGCATCATGGGCTTTAGCACATGTGATGCCATTGGAGGCCTGTGGTTTTCTTATAACACTATATTAAAAAAGAAAGATATGTTAAGTTCTGGATTTTTTTAAGTTTATTAATAATCTATCTAAGTATTGAGCTCAACTGGTAAAGAATCTGCCTTAAATGCAGGGGACCCCAGTTCGATTCCTAGGTTGGAATGACCTTACTGGTTCATGACAGAAAATTCCATACTGGCCCATTAAGATTGCTTTAATCTGCAATTAGATCAAGTATTAAATCTAGTTTTGGCATCATGGGCTTTAGCACATGTGATGCCATTGGAGGCCTGTGGTTTTCTTATAACACTATATTAAAAAAGAAAGATATGTTAAGTTCTGGATTTTTTTAAGTTTATTAATAATCTATCTAAGTATTGAGCTCAACTGGTAAAGAATCTGCCTTAAATGCAGGGGACCCCAGTTCGATTCCTAGGTTGGGAAGATCTGCTGGTGAAGGGATAGGCTACCCACTCCAGTATTCTGGCCTGGAGAATTCCATGGACTGTATAGTTCATGGGGTCACAAAAAGTTGGATACAAATGAATAACTTTCACTTTCAAATATTGAGAAGCAGTGGAAACTAAAAATTACATCTGAGACTCAAATGATAAGAAGGGCTTGATACACAGATTGTGAGGTCAATTTCATAGGTATAACTGAAACTCTCTGGGGGTAATGGAATAAACCTAAACAAAGAAAGGAAAAAAAATGTAAAGAGGAACTAGGGTAAATTGGGAAAATATCTAACTTTAAGATGTGGGGAACCATGGAAGAGGAGTCAGCTAAAGATACAGGAAAAGATCAGTAAGATTGGTAAGAGAACTAATAGGTTGGTGAACACTTAGAAAAACAAGACAAAAGTTTGACAGGAAATGATTGGTCAACAGTTTGAATGACTTCAAAGAGTTTGGATATTTTTTACTTGATATTACAGAGTTTTTAAGAGTTTCTATCTACGTGCAAGAATCTCTTCTGGAGACCTGATTCAATCATTTTAAATTGGATTCCCTTTTCAATGAATTCCACTGTGAAGACAGGTTTTTTTTTTTTTTTCCTCTACTGAAGGTTAGAAAGAGCAACTGATATGATCTGTATTTGCTTAGAAAAATGAGAAAGAATTAAAGCTACCCTTGAATTATTTAGATTATAAGAACATGTTGTGATGTACTTGCATGGAAAATGGCTCTCCAAGTTAAGAGACATTTCACGCCTCCTCTTGGTCCTGGGGAGTAATTGCCATTAGAATGTAGTTAGAGAGTTACCAGAATAGATGACAGATGCAAACATAAAAGTGAAGGGGAAAGATTGAAATAAAACTTTTGCCAAGACAATTCAATTAAAAGGTCAGTTCCTTCAGGTCTAACGTTTTGAAAGTCTCCTTCTGTAGTCTGGCATAAACTTGAGAGTTGGTTAATTCAGGCAAGATATTTAGTGTAGGAAATTCTTAGTACAAACAAGTTCATTAAAATTTCAGAGGCCTTTAACACCTCAGTAACAGTCTGCCCGAAGGGTAACATTTATTGTTTTGAACTGCCAACATCTTGCTTTTATGGGACACACTTATATGCTAAATTGCCTATTATGTTAAGCTGTAAGTTCCCATTTAGCAGCATCAGAAATAAGATCTGACTATAAATGTTTGTATTTTATTAGTGCAATACCAGACTTCCTAATAGCTCAAAATTCCTAAAGGCTGAAATTCATTGCATCTCCTTCAGAAGTCGCTTGCCTAAAATAATTTGTTATAAATACTATATTTGCATAAACTTGAAGTTTTCAGGCTTGGATTGTCAGGAAAAGTGGAAAAAAATTACTTCATTTGATTTTACCCTTAAGCAAATCATAAGTGACACATTTAAGCAATTATATAAAGAAAATAAAAGTACAAGCTAACTAATGATTCCTTTCTTAATGATTTCAGAGTAAATCAGCAGGAAACTCCAGGGAAACGGATATTGAGTAACGATACAGTGTTATAAACATTCTCACGTATAACATCGAGTTGCCAGGCATTTGTATGTTGTGTTAGAGAGTTCACTTGACTCTGTTGACCATGATTCAATATTATAAAATATTTAACACAGGACCTTCGAGATGCCAAACTTCAATTTGGTATAGTGAGGAGAAAAAGTATTGGATAAGGGCACAGATTGAAAAGGAAATTGAAAAAAGCCGACTCAGAAAAAGACTTTCTTAACTGGTGGAGAGCAGAGATTAAAAATATGTTTCATTTGGGAAATTGCATGCCACCTTCCTTTTACACCTATTTTTTATAATATTTTTCTCCTAGACTTGATATGCATTGGAATAAAAACACAAGGAGAACACTAGGTTTATAAATCAAGTCACATACATTGTAAAGGATAATTTTCAGGATTGTATAATTATAAAGGATTTTATTCCCTTTGAAAACCCATGAATGAGTTTTAGTTTTCTCCTTAGTGTTGAAATAATTTGATATGTAAGGGAAATTAAATAAAGTAAAACAAATTTGTTGGGTAGTTATCATAGTATGTATACTTCCTTGGTGGCTCAATGATAAAGAATTCACCTGCCAATACAGGAGATTCGAGTTCAATCCCTGGGTCAGGAAGATCCCCTGGAGAAGGAAATGACAAACCATTCAAGTATTACTGCCTTAAGAATCCCATGGGTGGAGGAGCCTGGTGAGCTACAGTCCATGGGGTTGCAAAGAATCAGACAAGATTGAGTGACTAATACTATTATAGTATGTATCAGATACTATGTCACTTTGTATTAAACAGATTGGTTACCACTTTAACATGATTTTATCCCTTTTCATTTTGTCACAGCTTTTTTTTCTTTTTTGAAGGATTATTGCTTTACAGAATTTTCTTGCTTTCTGTCAAGGATTGACATGAATCAGCCATAGATATACATATGTCCCCTCCCTGTTGAACCTCCCTCCCATCTCCCTCCCCATCCCACCCCCTAGATTATTACAGAACCCCTGTTTGAGTTCCCTGAGTCATACAGAAAATGTCCATTGGCTATCTATTTTATATATGGTATTGTAAGTTTCTGTGTTACTTTCTCCATACCTCTCACCCTCTCCTTCTTCCCCTCCCTGCCGTATCCATAAGTCTGTTCTCTATGTCTGTTTCTCAATTGCTGCCCTGCTAATAAATTAATCTTTCTAGATCCCATATATATGTGTTCAGTTCAGTTTAGTTCAGTTCACTCGCTCAGTCGTGTCCGACTCTTTGCAACCCCAGGAATCACAGCACACCAGGCCTCCCTGTCCATCACCATCTCCGGAGTTCACCCAGACCCACGCCCATGGAGTCAGTGACGCCATCTAGCCATCTCATCCTCGGTCGTCCCCTTCTCCTCCTGCACCCAATCCCTCCCTGCATCAGAGTCTTTTCCAATGAGTCAACTGTTCTCATGAGGTGGCCAAAGTACTGGAGCTTCAGCTTCAGCATCATTCCTTCCAAAGAAATCCCAGGGCCGATCTCCTTCAGAATGGACTGGTTGGATCTCCTTGCAGTCCAAGGGACTTTCAAGAGTCTTCTCCAACACCACAGTTCAAAAGCATCAATTCTTCTGCGCTCAGCCTTCTTCACAGTCCAACTCTCACATCCATACATGACCACAGGAAAAACCATAGCCTTGACTAGACGGACCTTAGTCGGCAAAGTAATGTCTCTGCTTTTGAATATGCTATCTAGGTTGGTCATAACTTTTCTTCCAAGGAGCAAGCGTCTTTTAATTTCATGGCTGCAGTCACAAACTGCAGTGATTTTGGAGCCCAGAAAAATAAAGTCTGACACTGTTTCCACTGTTTCCCCATCTATTTCCCATGAAGTGGTGGGACTGGATGCCATGATCCTCGTTTTCTGAATGTTGAGCTTTAAGCCAACTTTTTCACTCTCCTCTTTCATTTTCATCAAGAGACTCTTTAGTTCCTCTTCACTTTCTGCCATAAGGGTGGTGTCATCTGCATATCTGAGGTTATTGATATTTCTCCCGGCAATCTTGATTCCAGCTTGTGTTTCTTCTATACCTTATTTATCTTTGTCTTTCTGACTTACTTCACTCTATAATAGGCTCTAGGTTTGTCCATGTCATTAGAACTGACTCAAATGTGTTCTTTTTTATTTTATTTTGTTGTATATATATACCACAGCTTCTTTATCCATTCATCTGTTGATGGGCATCTAGTTTGCTTCCATGTTCTATCTATTGTAAATAGTGCTGCAATGAACCATTGGGGTACATGTGTCTTTTTCATGTTTGGTTTCCTCAAGGTATATGCCTACTGGTGGGACTGCTGGTCATTGCTTGTGGTTTTATTCCCTTTTTTTTTTTTTAAGGAATCTCCATACCTCTTGTATAGTGACTGTATGAATTTACATTCCCACCAAAAATGCAAGAGGGCTCCTTTTTTTCCCACACCCTCTCTAACATTTATTCTTTGTAGTTTTTTTTTTTTTAATGATGGCTGTTCTGACTGGTGTGAGATGATATCTCATTGTAGTTTTCATTTGCATTTCTCTAATAAAGTGATGTTGAGCATATTTTCATGTGCTTGTTAGCTGTCACAACTTTTTGATTTAGGTAGGATTAACACTACACCTTGGAGAAGACAATGGCACCCCTCTCCAGTACTCTTGCCTGGAAAATCCCATGGATGGAAGAGCCTGGTGGGCTACAGTCCATGGGGTTGCTAACAGTCAGACACGACTGAGCAAATTCACTTTCACGCATTTGAGAAGGAAATGGTAACCCACTCCAGTGTTCTTGCCTGGGGAATCCCAGGGACAGGAGAGCCTGGTGGGCTGCCGTCTATGGGGTCACACAGAGTCAGACACGACTGAAGCGACTTAGCGGCAGTAGTTGCTATATTTGATCAATGCTGGCACATGGCAGAAAAAGTCTCATCAGTGGGAAGTCTAGGACTTTTGTTAAATATTTTGAAGAGACATGTTCCTTTCTTTCCCCTTGATGAGAATAAGAAAGTATGTAAACTGGAAACTGCTGTCAGCCATCCAGCTATGAGAGTAGTCAGCCCCCAAATAAAGCCAAGATGAGAAGGGAAGAGCCAAGATAATTTTAGCAAAACACAACTACAATCTGCAGGCATTGATCTCAGGTGGCCTTGGACTGCAATGGCTTGAAGTGTGACTTGGCTTCCCAAGCAGAGATTGAGGTTGGTGAATGGTGATGAGAACACCAAATCCTAGCCACTAGACCAGTGGTCAGGGACAAAGGCCCTGACTCTTTGGCTTTCTGGAAAAGAATTCCCACAAAGACAGAAATAAAGAAACAAGTAAAGTCTTTATTAGGAGAAAAAGAGACATTACTTGTGGATAGTCACACAAGCAGACTCAGAGAGAGAGAAATTCACACCTTCATGGTAGTTTAAGTCATTTATTTGGGGCATCTGTTCCAGGTCTCCTTTAGCCAATCATTTTGATTTGCCTTTTTCTGAGTTCATGTTTAGTATATTTCAGGATCCTCCCATGTGTGCACAAGCATCTTTTCACCGAGATGTATTCCAGAGAAGAGGCTTATGGGTAGGCTGACATCACTTACTATAAGGTGGTATGTGTGTGTAAAGTTGCTCAGTCCTATCTGACTCTTTGCAACCCCATAGGCTATATCCTGCCAGGCTTCTCTGTCACAGAATTCTCCAGGCAATGTTACTGGAGTGGATAGCCATTCCTTCTCCAGGGGATTATTCTCAACTCAGGGATTGAATTCACATCTTTTGTGTCTCCTGTATTGGCAGGAGAGTTCTTAACCACTGCACCACCTGGGAAGCCCACTATGAGGTGGTACCTCCTCCCTTTTTGGTCTCCAAGGAGCTTTCTATCAGGAAGGTTTTCTTGACTTCATGAATGAAAAATATATGGTATCTTATTTTTTATTTGGGCAGGACCCTGCCTTCTCTCTCAGTTGTCCTTCTATTGATATCTTGGGGCTTTCTGTCTATAGGGAATGAACTACAGTTGCTTTCCCTGGAGAACCCCGTCTGCTTCCTGCCTCAGCATCATCCAATACAATGTTAGTTACTCAGCTGTGTTTCACTCTTTGTGACCATATGGACTGTAGCACGCCAAGTTCCTCATTCCATGGGATACTCCAGACAAAAATACTGGAGTGGGTTGCCATTTCCTCCTCCAGGGGATCTTCCCAGGAATTAACCCAGGGATGCCACTAGTGCCACCTGGGAAGCTTCAGTATCATAAATCTCTAAATCTAACCAACCATGCAACCCACCATCTCTAAACCTGAAAGCAATCAAGGCCCTGTGGGGCCCTCCTGGGCACAAAAGTCTTTCCATGTTCCCTTCTCCACCCTCCCTCTACCCCACCATTTCTTGTTTGTAGAAAAAAAAACCATCAGCCTCCTAGACGTTCCTCAAGTTCCAAAGAGCAGATTCAAACAGTTATTAATTAGGGGAGTGAATTAGG
>SJXQ01008830.1:0-147962 GCA_006408695.1 Aepyceros melampus
GTCTCTGTGGCAAGTCGCCCTAGCTGACCTTGACATTCCGATGAGTTTCCCCACAATGAGCTCCCCACCGGGGCAAATTCATAGGGATTTGGCTGTGAGTCACTGCCCCGTGGCTTGCAGGTCCGGGAAGAGGAGGGGACCGTGGGCCTATTTGCAGGAGGCCACTGCTGCCACTGAGCCATTGGTCTGTCCCTTTCTGGAAGCCCGCCAGCCTCTCTCACGATCACTGCCCTCCCTGCCCCCAGTCCTGAGCCCACCCTGGTGCCAAAGGTCAGGCTCACGTTAGTCAGTCGCTGTTTCCTTATCACCCCGGAACCTGCCTTCTCCCCTCTCCCCGTGCCGCTGCCGCTTTGGCTGCGCTTTGTTTTCCCTTCATTAGCTTTCTGAAACAACTCTGTTTCCTTGAAATGTAAGGTTTTTAATTTTTATTAGGTTATGGTTCTACTTTTTATTCCAGGTGTTTTTATAAACTTCATTTGCCAGAAGAAAAAGAAAAAATCTTGCTGTATGAATCACATTTTTATAAAGTTAAATCATTTCTCTTACATACATCTGTCCACTTGTTTATTTCTCATCTCTATTTAGAGACTCAAGGGGTAAATCTTAAAACTTGGTAAATCTTAGGTGCGGGAGGGTTGGGTCAGCTGGTGGCTACTGACCCAGAGAGAAGCTTGCTGTGTTTTCTGAAACAGAAATCCAGGGGCCCAAAGACCCACAGCTGGTTGCACCATCTCTTGAGGGCCTGCCTGTATAAATTCTTTCCTTTTGGGTATTTCCACACAGACAGGGTTCTGAACAGGTAACAAGAACATTACCCTGGGAGATAGGAGAGCCAGCCTTGAATCCTGGTCCTGTCCAAGGAGCCGTTTAGTCTGGGACTAGTCAGACATGGTCCACACGCCCTTAGGGCTGGAATGCGGCACCACCCCCTAGAGACTAGGGATCTGGTATGGCAGGTTTGGGGCCCAGTATTTAATAACAACGGAACCTTGTGTCAGTAGCTTCCCAGGTGGCACCATGGTAAAGAATCCACCTGCCAATGCAGTTCAATCTTTGGGTTGGGAAGATCCCCTGGAGGAGGAATTGGTAACCCACACCAGTATTCCTGCTTGGGAAATCCCATAGACAGAGGAGCCTGGTGGGCAACAGTCCATGGGATTGCAGAGTCAGATGCGACTGAACATACACATTGCATTGTGCCACGTGTACTGGTCATTTCTTGTCATGTATCTGCCTCCTTTGGGGTCTTTGCAGGACGGGAATCTGGCATCTGAGGATTCTCCAGGCATGACACCGGCTTCATCTCAGTGCCTAACCTCCTCCTCTCTCTTGCACACACACGCCCAGACTGGCTCCAGCTGACTCAGAGTCTGAGATCCCTTCAACATGTTCCCAGATTGATACTATGTGATTGTCAGAAATCTGCATTCCTGGATGGTCCTTCAGTTTCTGACTCAAAAGGACAAGTAACCCCTCTCCCTCACCCCTTAAGTCTCTTTCCTCGGCACTGAGACTGTCTTTACCCGATCGAGCCTGTCCCTCTAAACGTGCTTTAGAGAGTGTGCCTGTAGAGTGCAAGGCAGGTGGGGGCCACCAGGAGCCATCCAGCAGCCCCCACATCCAGCAGCCCCCACAACAGCATAGAGGTTTAGAGTTGAACTTGACGGACCCACATACCTTACAGTGGCAGAGACAGCAGGCCTGCCAATGACTACAGAGCTGAGCCACACTCCCACCTGCCACCCAGAAAAATGTGTCTCCTCACTCACTAAGAGGGAGGGAACGCCATCAGCAAGGTACCAGGCGTTCTTTAGGTGGGTTGTTGTTGAGAAACCTGCCTCCCAGTTCTGCAGGATCCTACCGTACTCAGAGCCTGTGTTCTCTGCTTAAGACACAGCATCTCACCCTCCTCAGTGGGGATGTGACCTGAGTGTCTGATAGAACCCTTTGGGGGTGATGGGCTGCACAGAAAGGAGAACTGTCACCACAGGATCTTGGAAGCGAGCCCTAAATTTGAAATTTGGCTACTTATTCTGGCCGTGGGCATTCAGACACGTTATTTAAAATCTGAGCCCGTGCAGGCATTTATAACATGGAAATAATGACACAAGCTTGAAGCTTGGGTGTAACTGCATTATCTTCCCTCCTACCCTGCCTCCCTTCCCTCGAGGAACCAAGAAGGCAAAAAGATGCCAGGCATCTATTTCCAGGGCAGGGAGAGGTGGTCACGAAGGATGACGAGCGCCGGGGACAGAGCTGGGTCAGCTTTGTGTGGCCTGGATGCAAGTGGAGATATTTTTCTATGAGGGCTTTGTTCCCTGGGGCCCAACCTTTTTAGAGACTGAGGCTATTTTTAGCCCACGTTTTTGTGATTCTGCAGGACAGCTGTTTCAGGCAAGTATGTAGGCCACTCTGTGATATTTGGAGTCATCATTTTAAGGTTAGGGAGTGGGTTGGGGGAAGACAACGAGAATAACTCCTGAGTTTCTAGATGCATCGTTGGGAGATTTACCCCTACTCTGAAGAAAGCTGCAGCCTGCATTTTCTTTGTGACTACTCTGGAGCTTCTGGAGGGACCAAGCTGATACACATCCTTTTCTGCGGGGTAGGGGAGGCCTTGCCACTTGGCATGGGAGATCTTAGTTCCCGGACCAGGGATGGAACCTGCGCCCCCTACAGTGGAAGCGTGGAGCCCTAACCACTGGACCATCAGTGAAGTTTCCAGATGAACACTTGTTACACTTCAAGTTGAGAGTGTTTGTCCTCTTCCAACTTCTTTTTTTTTTTTTTTTGCCATTCTGCTTGCCAAAACCAAATCACGGTGGAGAAAAGTTTGGTGACACTCCTGCCAATGAGGCTGTGGGAGGTGGGCTTACCCACAGCCACAGGAACAAAACCAGGACAGCCTTCCTGGAGGGCACGCTGACAGTATTAAATTTAGAAAACGACTCACCTTTGGACTTGGCATTTCTACCTTTTGTTTCTTAATTGTTATCATTTTTAATTGTAAAATACACACAACATGCAGTTCACCATCTTTATTACTTTTCAGTGTTAAACACATTCACACTATTGTGCAACCATCTCCAGAACTTTCTTACCTTGCAAAACTGAAACTGTACCTATCGCACAACTCCCCACTTCCCCTCCGCCCAGCCCTTGGCACCCCCATTCCACTCTGCATCTTTAATTTTGACCACTCTAGGGACCTTGATTAAGTCGACTCCTGCAGCTTTTCTCCTTCTGTGACTGGCTTATTTCACTCAGCATAAGGTTCCAAGGTTCACCCATGTAGCATACTGCAGAACTTCCTTCCCTTTTAAGGTGGAAGAATATTTCATTGTATGTATATTATCAGCCTTTCTACTTTTAGGACTTTCCATTAGAGAAACATTCCTAGAAGTAGCCAAATAAATGTCCACTTCCAGAGCCTCCAGGAAAGTGCAGAGTTGGAGACAACTCAAATTTCAAATGGATACCTTGAATATGGGTCAGGTTTTAGAAAGATGTAAATGTGCTCCCATGGAAATGCGGAGAAGATAAATTGTTCCCTAAAAACTCATGCTGAAGAGGAGGCTCTATGGTTCAATCCACTTTAGTAAAAACAAAAACAAAATTTAATTCCAAATTGCTGCTGGTGGTGATCTTGAGTACCCTGTAAGATTTGGGATTTAAAAAATAGTTTGGAGTCTATGTGTGGTCACAAAGAACAGTAAAGATATTTTTGGAGATGAAAACAGAGAGGAACAGGAGGGCACACATCTGTTGTTCAAAGAGGTGGTCAGAGAGGAGCATGCTCGGTCCACTCATGTGCTTACAAAGCGATATTAAGAGGTGATGATAGGGATCTCCCTGGCGTTCCAGTGGTTAAGACCTCACCTTCCAGCGCAGGGAGTGTGGGTTACATCCCTGGTGGAGGAGCTAAGATCCCACATGTCTTGGGGCCAAAAAACCAAAATATAAAACAGAAGCAACACTGTAAGCAATTCAATGAAGATTTTTTAAAAATGGTTCATGTCATGTCAAAAAATCTTTTTTAAAAAGAGGCTATGATAATCCAGTAGGAAAGGATCCTTTTGGAGACACCCCTTGAGGTCCCATAGGTCTAGCTCTGTCCTGTGCTGTTTATCCAGCTGACCCCCATCCAACTGGTGTGCATCTACAGCCAGGGCACCCCAGCTTCTAAGGTCATCCATCAGTTTCACCTTGACCCTGATATGGCCTCTTAGTAATCTTGGCGCAGGTATACTCCCCGAGAGTATCCTTGCCCTTGAGTCTCCCAACTGATGACGTCTTCCTGCTACCTTCCCTGGCTTCTTTCCTGAGCTTCGAAGACACGCTCATCTAGAGTGAAGCTTGAAAAGTGAAAGTGAAAGTAGCCTAGTCGTGTCCGACTCTTTGCGACCCCAAGGACTATACAGTTCGTGGAATTTTCCAGGCCAGAATACTGGAGTGGATAGCCTTTCCCTTCTCCAGGGGATCTTCCCAACCCAGGGATCGAACCCAGGTCTCCCACATTGCAGTGGATTCTTTACCAGCTGAGCCACAAGGGAAGCCCCAATGGAGCTTAACACAATGCAAACAACCACTGTTAACAGCTGTTGTGCAGTGAGTACCTCCCTGAGGGCTCATGCAGGGGAGCGAGTGCCCACAGCGACCCCATGAGGCAGGTGTCGGGATCACACCCATTACACAGATGCGAACTGAGGCTGTGAGGGCTCCATGGAGCCCCGCCCCTCGGGACTCACCTCTCCAGCACTAGCCTGTGGGGATCACAGGTAAGTTCGCTTCAATTGTACAAAGATAGACAGGGTGGTAGTTCTCTTGGGATGAAAAACACTTTTCTTCCATTTTCTATTCCACCAATGTCCTCCCTCTTTCAGTTTTCCTTCACATAGATGTCAGCCTGTTTCCAGTTTTCTGGAATCCTTTGACTATTTTGACTGCGCACTTTGGCAGTGGGGAGTTGGGGAGCACCTCTTTTTTGTTTTAAATCACTGCTCACAAAGTCCCTTTTCCTGGCTGATAGCTGCAGGGCTTCTTTCCCACCATGGCTCGGGTCACGTTGGCCCAGGAGCGGAGCCCCTGGGGACAACACAGGGTCAGTCACAGCCGAAGGAGGGAAAGAGCCTCTCACCTGGAATGTTCCTGACTTCACAGAGGAGGAGGCAGGACAGACCAGGTTGGTGCGTTTTTCTCTTTTACTCAAAGCTTCCGGGTCAGAGTAAGGAGGAAACACTTTATCTCCCCCCCACCCCCACTCCCCGTGGAGGCTGTGAGATGGCTGAACAGCTGAACCAAGGTGAGAAGATGCTGTCTGTCTTCCGGATGCCAAACTAACTGAGAGTCCTCAGAACTAACTGAGAGATGGCTGACCTTGATGGTCAATCCTCTCTGCTCATCAAAAGTCAGGTTAGAGTTTTCAAGGAGATCTGGGTTTGTAATAGAAACACTTTCCAGAAGAACTCGAATCTTCCTCCTATCAAGGATTTTCAAATAAATTTTTTAAAGAAGCGAAATCCTATTTAGAACAAAAGTAGACTCAGTCTGTCAGGCTGACTGCTGGAGGCGGAAACATGGCCTGTCCCCAGGCCCAGCTGTGAGTAGGCAGGATACACGTGTGTGTGTGTGTGTGTGCGTGTGTGTGTGTGTGTGTGTGTGTGTATGTAGAGGAGTCAGGACATGAAAGAAGGTGCATGTGGCTGAATTTCTCATTCCTTCTCTTCCTTCTTTGTGTTTAACTCAAAGGGAAAAAAGTGCACAGGCTGCTTGGAGGTGTCCAGGTGGAACGAAGCTACCACAGTTTAGTTCAAGTGAACTGCAATCCGCAAATATATCTGAGAAGCAGTCTCTGCCAAGGGAGAAACACTGTTTTGTCTACCCTTTTTATAGGAGATACTTTAAAAAGTCAAGTAGAGCCTGCAACCTGAAGGGTCTACACCTCCTTTTTTTTTCACCCTGCAGTGATGGGAGTAGGTGAGTGGGGTGGGGTCGTCAGGGAGGGGCAGAGGGAGTTCTGCGTAGCAGGGAGGGGACAGTGTGTTTGGCTTAGGGAGAGGAGAACTAGAGGCCTTCGTGACTAGGGCTGTCTCCCCACTAATGATAGTCAGGTCTGCTTGGGGGTGCTTACACAACAGAAGTATATTTTCTTGGTTCTGGTGGCTCCCCAGCTGGGGTGAAGCCGTTGGCCTTTTGGTCCTTCCTGAGGCCTCCCTTCTTGGCTTGCAGATGGCTGTCTTTTCCCAGTGTCTACACACGATCTTCCCTCTGTGGAACTCTGTGTCCAAATTTCCACTTCCTATAAGGAAACCAATTCTACTGGATTAGGGTCCAACCTAATGACCTCATTTAACCTGATCATCACTTTAAAGACCTTATCTCCAAATGTCACATTTTGAGGTACTAGGAATTAGGATTTTAACCTATGAATTTAGGGGTGGGGTGATACAATTTAGTCCACAGGACTGGATTAAGGCATCAGCTTTATGAGCAACTCTTGAAGAAGAGGTAATCCAGGTGGCACTGGTGGTAAAGAATCACCTGCCAGTTCAAGAAACATGGGTTTGATTCCTGGGCTGGGAAGATCCCCTGGAGGAGGAAATTGCAAGCCACCCCAGTATTCTTGCCTGGAAAATCCCATGGACGGAGGAGCCAGGTGGGCTACAGTCAAAAGGGTTGCAAAGAGTCAGACGTAGCTGAGCACACAGCACAAAGGCATCAATATCTTAAGGAAGAAGAAGTTTGGTTAGACCATAAGCCTTAGTTGTCAAGTCACAGAGGACAGAGCTTGGGATGAAGGTTTTGACTGAACAAAGGGGAACCGAAGTCTTTAGTCATCTGGTTGACTAGGATGCTGCTGGTGCAGGAGGAGCTTGGACAGCTGGCTGGCGGGGGCGGGGGTGGATAATAAATGCTCTCCTTTGAGCTCTGCTTTCTGCCTGTCTTTTGTCTTTTCTGATGTTTCTCACAGAACATCTCCTTCACGCCTGCGGCCTCAGTTTCCCTGGTGTGCTCATCATTTCTCCATCACATCCTCCTGTCTCAACACCTCTTCCAAAGACCTGCTAATCCCTTCTTAAAGTTCAAGGTGTAGGAGGTGCCGTCTTTCTGGGAGTCAAGTCTTCTGTCGCTGATTATATGTCATTTGCTTTCATTTTTCAGAGACAGCATTCTTTCAACTATATCTTGACTTTTTCATTACCAGTAATTTCCATTTGTACTTTTCAACCTTTGTTTTCCCAAAGACGAAGATAAATAGTGTCTGTTCTTGCAAGACCTTTGATTGATGTTAACCTTGTTTTGCACCAGAGATCTCTAGCAGTCTGAGGCACCAAGCTCTGCAGACACGAAGGCATCCAATGAATCCCACCCGTTCCTTGAAACAAAAGTCATCCTGCTGCCAAATGCTGTGGAATTATATAATTATCAGTTTTGCTTTGTTAGATAATTGTGCTTTTTAAATGCTTTTCTGAAAATAGCTTTACCAAAATCTACATTTTCTACCTTCTCTGAAACTTAAGGATGATTGGAGGGTTTTATTTTTCTTTCTGATTTTATTGTACTAAAATGCTTCACAAATGACATTATTAAAAATGAACCAGAACAAAGTTAAGGACATTTTTTTTTTCATCCTTATTCTCGTCTCTGACACAGAAGAGGCTCTTTCACTTCCCTGGGTCTCCTGTGCTCCACCCACTCGCAGTGTAAGTGGGATGGTCTAAAGATTCATGGAACACTTGCAAAATTCTTGAGATTTCAAACTGAGAAGGTTCTGTGCAACTGTGAAAAACAAAGACCAGAACTCCACACAGAACAATGGCTCTTCAGACTCGGCCATGACTGCCCTGCCCTGCTTTCGTACTGCAAAAATAGCTATGTTTCAATCGCTTTTTGTTTGTTTTTAATATGCTTACTTGATCATTTATTCTGTTTTTAAATTTCAACAACCCATGGGAATTCAGATCACACCATTTACCAACTTTAGCTCAAAAAAAATAATCACAACTTTCAAATGTTACCAAGCATGACATTAAAAAGTCAAGATTAATAACAATAGCTTCAGATCACCTAGGAGAAGAGTGTTCTTTACCACCACCAGGGAATCTAACTGTCAGCTTCAATAATAGGCCATCATAACTCCCTCGTTGTTTTCTTCTTTAACTCTTCGCTTCTACTAAATCATAATTTTAGGAACAGAGGATCCTTTGAGGCTGCTAGGTCAACAGTTTCACTGCTCGGGGAGCCCAGGAGGGTGAATGTTTGACCCTGGAGTGGAACACTGCCTACAGCCCTGTCCTGCCCTTGACTAACTTGGCCTCTGAGACAATTTCTTCATGGTCTGGTGCAGTGTTTGAATGTGACTTGTCAACCTGATTGATAATATGATAATGACTTCTTTCTCTGATGAATGAAGAAAATAAACATTGAGTAGAAAATTCCTACTTTGTGATTAGAGTCTTTTATACCAGAGTTCAACCTCCCTGTGAAATTCTGATATCTTTTTTTTTTTTTTTTTTGACCACACCATGTGGCATGTCGGATCTTAGTTCCCCAACCAAGGATAAAACCTGTGTTCCCTGCAGGGAAGTGCAGAGTGCTAACCACCTGGACCTCCAGGGAATTCCTCTGATATCTTACTTTGGATATTTATGATTGTGATACATTAGCTTTTAGGCTAGAAGCTCAACCATCTCTAAAATACTGAAAATGTCACTGCCATTTGCCACTTGGAATCATGTGCTAAGTTGCTTCAGTTGTGTCTTACTCTGTGCAACACTATGGACTGTAGCCTGCCAGGGTCCTCTGTCCATGGAATTCTCTAGGCAACAATACTGGAGTGGGTTGCCATGCCCTTCTCCAGGGAATTTTCTTGATACAGGGATCGAATCCAAGTCTCTTATGCCTCCAACATTGACAGTCAGTTTCTTTACCACTAACACTACTTGGGAAGCCCACTTGGAATGATAGAAGTCTTTCTTTACATATCAGTTACAAGAAAAAAAAACATTTTTATGACCTCATCCTCCTCTCCATAATTTAATGGAAGCACACTTCTTAACTGTGATCTTACTTGAATGTGATTCATACAAACCATGCTAAACAGAGTCTTGTTGCCCCTTTCTTCTCACTGCATGTGGAGAGAGTGGAGGTTAAATCACTGTGAATTGATCGTGTTTGTCATTTTCACTGGCTCCCTCCACTGGATACAACGACCAGAGGGCATGCTGAAGGTCAGTCACTGCCTGTCTTCTGCCAATAAAGTTGTGTATGGATTGGCCTGCAGGAACATGCCCTGAACTATACAGATATGCTCTTTTTTGCTTCATGTGTGGCTGATGTTCCAGCGAACCTGGTTCAACACTTGTTTTCCAGTTTACAACAAAGCTGCCCAAACAATCTCTCATCCTGGTACATGAAAGTCATTGAGAGCTTCTCCCTTGTGAATGTGCCATGCTTGGGTCAAGAGTGAGACTGTATTTTGCAGTGTCTTGTCCCAATCTAAGTTGAAGAAGCTTATTATGTGCACACACACACATCATATAGACTGCTCTTTCCTCTTGTATGTCCCTCTGATTTTACAAGACTTCTTATACTGTCATTTGGTACAGCTTTTGGCGATAACCCTCTCTGCTTTGCCTCTAGGCATAATTTTGTCCTGACTACTGTGATTGATATTACAAGATATTTACTTGTTTTTGCTGTCAATTCAATTAGTTTAGTCGCTGAGTCGCATCTGACTCTTTGCAACCCCATGGACTGCAGCACACCAGGCTTCCCTGTCTGTCACCAACTCCCGAAGCTCGCTCAAACTCATGTCCATTGAGTTGGCGATGCCATCCAGCCATCTCATCCTCTGTCATCCCCTTCTCCTCCAGCCTTCAATCTTTCCCAGCATCAGGGTCTTTTCAAATGAGTCAGTTCTTCCCATCAGGTGGCCAAAGTATTGGAGTTTCAGCTTCAGCATCAGTCCTTTCAATGGATATTGAGGACTGATTTCCTTTAGGAAAGACTGGTTGGATCTCCTTGCAGTCCAAGGGACTCTCAAGAGTCTTCTCCAACACCACAGTTCAAAAGCATCAATTCTTCGGTGCTCAGCTTTCTTTATAGTCCAACCCTACATCCATATATGACTACTGGAAAAACAGATCTTTGTTGGCAAAGTAATGTCTCTGCTTTTGAATATACTGTCTAGGTTGGTCATAGCTTTTTCCAAGGAGCAAGCATCTTTTAATTTCATGGCTGCAGTCACCATTCACAGTGATTTTGGAGCCCCCCAAAATAGTCTGTCACTGTTTCTATTGTTTTCCCATCTATTTGCCATGAAGTGATGAGTCCGGATGCCATGATCTTCGTTTTCTGAATGTTTAGCTTCAAGCCAATTTTTTCACTCTCCTCTTTCACTTTCATCAAGAGACTCTTTAGTTCTTTGCTTTCTGCCATAAGGGTGGTGTCATCTGCATATATGAGGTTATTGATATTTCTCCTGGCAATCTTGATTCCATCTTGTGCTTCATCCAGCCCAGCATTTCTCATGATGTACTCTGTATATAAGTTAAATAACTAGGGTGACAATATATAGCCTTGACGTACTCCTTTCCCAATTTGGAACCAGTCTATTGTTCCATGTCCAGTTCTAACTGTTGCTTCCTGACTTGCATAGAGATTTCTCAAGAGGTAGGTCAGGTGGTCTGGTATTCCCATCACTTATGGCAGAAAGTGAAGAGGAACTAAAAAGCCTCTTGATGAAAGTAAAAGAGGAGAGTGAAAAAGTTGGCTTAAAGCTCAACATTCAGAAAACGAAGATCATGGCATCTGGTCCCATCACTTCATGGTAGCTTTAAGCCAACCTTTTTACTCTCCTCTTTCACTTTCATCAAGAAGCTTTTTAGTTCCTCTTCACTTTCTGCCATAAGGGTGGTGTCATCTGCATATCTGAGGTTATTGATATTTCTCCCAGCAATCTTGATGAAAGTGAAAGAGGAGAGCGAAAAAGTTGGCTTAAAGCTCAACATTCAGAAAACGAAGATCATGGCATCCGGTCCCATCACTTCATGGGAACTAGATGGAGAAACAGTGGAAACAGTGTCAGACTTTATTTTTGGGGGCTCCAAAATCACTGCAGATGGTGACTGCAGCCATGAAATTAAAAGACGCTTACTCCTTGGAAGAAAAGTTATGACCAACCTAGATAGCATATTCAAAAGCAGAGACATTACTTTGCTGACTAAGGTCCATCTAGTCAAGGCTATGGTTTTTCCAGTAGTCATGTATGGATGTGAGAGTTGGACTGTGAAGAAGGCTGAGCACTGAAGAATTGATGCTTTTGAACTGTGGTGTTGGAGAAGACTCTTCAGAGTCCCTTGGAATGCAAGGAGATCTAACCAGTCCATTCTGAAGGAGATCAGCCCTGGGATTTCTTTGGAAGGAATGATGCTAAAGCTGAAACTCCAGTACTTTGGCCACCTCATGCGAAGAGTTGACTGATTGGAAAAGACTTTGATGCTGGGAGGGATTGGGGGCACGAGGAGAAGGGGACAACAGAGGATGAGATGGCTGGATGGCATCACGGACTCAATGGACGCAAGTCTGAGTGAACTCCGGGAGTTGGTGATGGACAGGGAGGCCTGGCGTGCTGCGATTCATGGGGTCGCAAAGAGTCGGACATGACTGAGCCACTGAACTGAACTGAACATTTGGTCCTAGAGAAACTTGATTAAGTAGATGTGGTAAATTTATTCCTAATCTGCAGATGAGAAAATGGAGACCAAAGGGGAAAAAAAAAAGTATTGAGTTGGCCAAAACGTTCATTCTGGTGTTTCCTGCCATTTTATGGGAAAGCCTGAACAGACTCAGAGGCCACTGCGGTGCTGTGTTCAAGGCCACATGGGAGGCTGCTTAGGAGCATCCCTGAAAACTGGACCTTCTGCCCACATATTCCCATAGATCTGCCCTCCTCCAGGTCTCTTAGCTCCTAGGTGTTAGCTGGTGTTAACCTTTCAGTCAGTCAGTTCAGTCGCTTAGTCGTGTCGGACTCTTTAGACCCCATGGACTGCCGCACACCAGGCCTCCCTGTCCATCACCAACTCCCAGATGAGTTTGCTCAAACTCACGTCCATCGAGTCTGTGATGCCATCCAACCATCTCATCCTCTGTCGTCCCCTTCTCCCTCTGCCTTCAGTCTTTCCTAGCATCAAGGTCTTTTCCAATGAGTCAGTTCTTCACATCAGCCTCTCAGCAGTGACTTATTTCATTTTATGGATTTAAGTCAGATGGGTCAGAAAATTCTGGATAATCAGAGTCACTAAAGTGATAATTATTAATATGTAGTTACAAATTGTTTTTTCCCTTTTTTTTTAAATGTAAGGTGGAAGATGAGCATGATGCATTTTATGGAAGTACTCTAACATTTTCAGTAGATTAATGGAGTCAGTGTTGGTAGTTAACTTTTCCAGTTGTAGAGTTTTTAAGAGAAAACTGCAGTTGGTTTTAAAAAAGGAGATAAATATTCTGGGGAAATTTTGAAAATAAATTTTATGACTTGGCACATTGGTATTGATCTGATGGTTATATTGCTTTTGTAAAGACTCACTAATGAGCTGTAAGATGTGACTGTGTTGGTATCTATATGCCTTTATTCATTCCACAAATATTTGAGTGTCTGTCACGTGGAGGCATGGTTCTAAGCGTCAATAAGGTGATAAATTAAAACCAAGTCCTGTACCGAGTGACATTTTCTTGTTGTTTTGAATTAAGTTAATTATAGACTCCTCATTCTAGTATGTGATTAACAGGGCTGATCCTAAAGTTGGGAAATAGTTGTCAAAGTGGTGCAATTTGAGAGCTACTGAAAGCCTCATTTGCTCTAAAATATTCTATTCCTGGCCTTCAGTCCCCTGAGTTATAGCCCTGTTACCAGTCGACTCCTGGTAGATTCTAATACGTTCCACCTTTTATCACAGTTTCAGGGAACAAGGCTGAGAGAAAAGTAAAGGGAGGAGAGAGGGTTGGCAAAGTATAGTTTTCGTGGCAGCTGTTGTTGACTGAGTGCTTGCCGTGTGTGGGTACTGTGTCAGGCGAATGCTGTGTGTACCTTAGCTCAGTTAATCACCATGTCACTTCAGTGCCCTTGGCATTGTGACTTGTGTCTTGGGAAACAGAGACACAGGCGTGTTAAACTCGCTCGAGCTCCCAGCCAGTACTGGGTGAAGCTGGGACTGAACCCCTTGGCGTCCTCAGTGTGTGGTCTGCCCGCAAGTCACGGCCCACCTCGCGGGGGAAGGGCTTGGTGAGTGAGGGGTGGGCGCGGAGGGTCAGGAGAGCTTGTTGGCCGAGTGGGGGGAGTTGTGGGGGGGCAGGGACAAGGTGGGTTATTGTTGTTGTTGTTTGCCTTACTGCTGACCCCTGACCCATTCATTCCAGCCCCCAGGCCCCAGAGTTGCATTTGTGAAAAGGGCTTGCTTGTCCAGCCCCACAGTGGGAAGGCAGGCAGAGGGGAGGGCATCCCGGTTTTGCTTCTTGTTACCAGGGTCACATGGCTTCACTTCTCTGGGCTTCAGTTTGTCTGATGGAGGCTCCAGTATTACCTACCTTCTCATGAGGACCGGATTAGACACTAACACTGGGAAAGCACATAGCTAGGGTACAGTATTATTGTTACTGTGTTGGGATTTTCCCAACGTGAAATGTTCATCCAAAAGGAAAAACAAGCTATGTATTGGAGATTCAGGTGAAATCTTGAAGGGTTGACCTGTTAAGTAGTACTTAAAACAGGTGCACACCACAATTATCTGGGGAACTAGTAAAAACACATCAGAGAGGTGTGGGTGGGGTGTGAGCAATGGCATTTTAATAAGCTTCTCAGTTGATTTATTTGTGCACCAAAATTTGGGAACCACTGGTAGACACCTTTTCTTCATCCTCTGCTTTGGGAGGGTGTTGGCAATAACACCAAAACATTGCTTGGATTAACCAGGCAGCATGTGGTAGAAGGAACTGAAATATCGGTTACTAGAATCTCTCCACTGATTGTTTTTTTCATATAAGCTTATTTGGAGCTCACAGCATTTATCTTGAGAGGACAATGCAGTGTTAAATTTCACACATGAATTGTATAGAGTATTTCAGCTTATTAACCAGCTTCATTTGGAAGGGAGCTGGTCATGTTTAATTTTTAAATGACTATACAAATAGCAGTGGAGCTTCCCAGATGGAGCTGGTGGTAGAGAATCCACCTGCCACTGCAGGAGCCATGAAAATTCGGGTTCCATCTCTGGGTCGGGAAGATCCCCTGGGGAAGGAAATGGTAGCCCACTCCAGTCTTCTTGCCCGGGGAATCCCATGGACAGAGGCGCCTGGTGGGCTACAGTCCTTGGGGCCACAAAGAGTCAGACATGACTGAGCGCGTGTATGCATGCACACACACACACACACAACAGCAGTATTATATAAATAATTCTCATTTAAATCTTAAGAGCTTTTTAAACTTCTTAGCTGGATTTCTTTAGATAATGCACTGTTTCTGAATAACCAGTCTTGGGCTTGTTAGCCATAGCAGGTGAGGTCCCAGCAGGAAGAGATTCCATCCTGGATGGTGCCAGTGAAGAGACTGCAGGGGTTAGAAGCAAATGTGGAGTGGGGAGGTGCCCAGGGGATAGCAGTGGTGAGAAGGCCTCAGTTCTCCAGAGACCCTGGGAGTTGAGAGCTGGCCTGGGGAGGAGGGCGGGTGGGAGCCCAGGCTTCAAGGCAGGGGAGCAGGGAGCTTCCTGGGGCCCTCTGTTTTCTGGGTCTTGGCCGGTGGCTTCTGTTACCAGGCAGCTGGGGAGACCAGCTAACATGGCTCTTGAGTAGGGAGCCTTGGGCAGGAGTGGAGCAGAAGAGGGAAGGGGGTGCAGTGGAGCAAGTGAGTAACTCAGGCATCAGTTGGAAACTTTGGGATTTTGTTGCATTGCCTTGGTGCATTTTAAATAATTTCTAGCTTTGTGATGTGTCGGCAAAGTGCTTGAGACTACCTGTCTTTTACATGCTTTTAGAAAATACTTTCTCATTTAATCAAACAATTAGGAAATTTAATGATCCGTATAGCCCGATGAAAAACATAATCTAGGCAGGTTAACATAAAGCACTTTTATTCTTGTGTTGTTATGCCTTAGTAAGTCTTTCTGAAATTTTCTTCATTGGGTAGTCTTAGTTTGATAGAATGAATATTTTTCATTAAAATTTTTTTTTACTGATTAAGTTTAAAATATTATGGCAAGATAAGTCCTTTGCCTTCTGGAATTTATACTTCCTATTCACTTGGACTGATAGCAGGAACACCACAATACAGTTCATAGAAGTAGGACTATTATGAAATAATTGTTCTTCTTCCCCAAGTCCTTTTAAAGACACATTAAATTTCTGTATGAATCAGTCACAGTGTACTGTTATATAGCTGCCTTCTGCTAATGCCAACTTACCTAGTTAATCTGAATTCTGTCTAAAAGTTTATAAATGTCTGCTCTTCACTTTGGATAGATTCCTGAAGATTACTAAAGAAAAAGATTTTTTGCCTTAAAGAGATGGCGTGAAGGTCGCTAGTTTATGAGCATTACTCGAGACAAGGCAATCAGAATAATTTATATTTCCCCTCTTACGGGTTCCAGGGGAAAGAGTCCAAGATTTTATTCAGATTATGTAGCAGCTAGACTGGGTCTTACAGCTTCCAAAAAAAGAGCAAATTAATCAGTAACCAGCACCTAGGTATGAAACTTTAACATACAAATAAAGGGTATGTCTGTGTAAATGTTATAACTGGGGGGCGGGTTGAGGGAACAAATAAGTTTCTTAGCTTGTCTTTAAAAGAGTATGGTGGAAAAAAATAAACAGGTTTGGAGTAAACTAAATCACACCTGTGCTTGGAAATCATATGTTTAGATTTTTTTTCTTTTCCTGTAAGTGAGCCTTTTTCTGAAAGGAGCGAGTTCAAACTTTTGTGAAATCTTCTGAAATCATATTGTTTATTTTGATTTGATGCTGATAGAATTAGTATCCCGCAGGAAAGGATTGAGGCTGTTGGCTTTTCCTTGTTATGCTCTTTGAATTTCCTTGATTTGAGGATTGAGTTATTCCAGAGAGAACTTTTCTCCCTTTCCTTGTTATTTTTTTTCTAAAATTAGATGAAACAGCTGTGTTTTGGTTTGTGGGCATAATTTGCTGTCTGTTATCCTTTTGGTATTTTGAGGAAGAACAAAGTATGTATGTGTGTGTGTTTTGAGAGGGAATGAATTACTTTCTCTGTGTTTCTGGTCTGTCATTATTGAGTTGAAGATGAGAAGAGCAAGATGATTTATGTATCTGTTGTGCTTGAGGTTGCAAACAGAACTGCAGCTTGTGTTGGCTATTGAGATGATGGAGAAAACTATTTTAAAGTGTAAAAACAGTTGTTTTGTATCCCCCTGCTAATGAGGAGGTTTGTATTAGTCTGGAAATTCCCAGGGTGCTAGTGGTGAAGAAACCGCCTGCCAGTGCAGGAGACGCAGGAGATGGGTTTGGTTCCTGGATGGAGAAGATTCCCTGGAGGAGGAAACGGCAACTTGCTCCAGTTTTGCTGCCTGGAAAATTCCATGGACAGAGAAGAAAGATTTTCTATCAGATGTGGTGGTGAGGGGGGGTGGAGGAAGAGAACTAAATGAATTTGAGCAGATGACCAGATTCACTTCAGATGGTTTTTTGGTCAACCCAGTAAGTCAGAGAATAAAATTTGAGTCAGAATTTTGTATTTTTTAGAAATAGAGTCTATTGATGAGTTTGCTTTTGAAAAGGCGGTGGACGTGCAGCATAAATTAGGAATTTATAAACCAGTTGTATGCTCTGATGATTTTCACGAGTTATTAGCATAAGTGGAGATAGCTTGATGGCTGCATGGAATGTTAGTGTGTCAGAAAATGGGCTGTTTCTTGACAGTGTGCCTCTGGAACTGGCCCAGAACCTCATGCACTTTGGTCCTCTTCTCTGCGATCCCGCTGTCTGGCAACAACATTGACCTAGACTGTTTTCAGGACCTACAGACACCTGAGTGCTTCAGCATGCTCGAACCATGAAAGACAGCAGTGTCTCGTGATGATGATTGACGGAGTGGGCCTGGGATGACTCTCCACCAGTACAGTTCTGACAGCTCCTGAGGACCAGTGGCGGGCCACCGCTTTGCGAGCCCTGTAGTCCTTTACTCATTAATCCTGATGTGGGCCCTGTGAGGTGGCTCTGCTCACCTTTTGTAGCTGAGAAAACCGAGGTCTAGCCGCTTGCCTAGGTGACACTGTAGCGGGGGCAGGGCTGAAGGCGTCTGCAGGCGCCCTGGATCCGGAGCCTCCGTCCCGTGTAGAATGTTAGTTTCCTCTTCTGTGTGTTCCTTTGAAGACTTGAAGCTTTGAGGATGAAGCCGTCGTGTCCTTCTCTGTCTGAACGAGGGTGGTAACATCCTGACCCTCGGGCAGCAGTGGCGTAGTTTCTCGTCCTCTGCCTGTGCTCGGTGTCCCCACCCGCTGATTCCTGTGGTTCCCAGGGCCGCAGCCTCTCCTCGGACTGATGACAGGGGAGACCTTGTGGGCCTATAGAGGCTAAACCATTCTAGATGACGTTTTAAATAACTTAACCGCTACCCCTTTCACTTACCTTATTAATTTGCTTTAAACAAATGTATTGCTGTCAAGTTTTGTATAAGTTAAATAACTAAATTGTAATTTTTTGTTATCCTTGGAAAGCTACTTCTTTAAAGGATCCCAATAAGTGACTTCTTTTGTAAAGGGAAGAATCTTTTTGTAAAACAAATGATTGTTTTCTAAATTATACTAATAAGTCTGGGTCTTTCACATATGACCTTTGTAGAAACACAGACCCGGCTAAACACACATTCAATATGAATACGCCTAAATTGAGTTTGACTTCAAACTGTGCTTGATACTGTTAATAAAAAGGGATTGAAAAAATGGGTTTATTAAGTGCTGTTTGTTGTATTTGTACTAAAATGTACTTTAGTAGGCTTATCTAGACGAAGAATAATGTTCTTTTAAGCAGTAGGTTGAGGTTAAATATATAGCACAACAGTAAATTCTTTTTGTGTCATAAACATTTATTAGGTAAATGTTAGTGTTCTGTTTAAATGCCAAAGTAAGTGTTTTACATGAGTCTGAAATACATTCTCTAAAAATAACGGATAAAGTTTAGAGTGAGAGTTTATGAAGCAGTTGTTATGGTTGAAAAGCAGACAGACTGTTGGTTTGGAACACACAGTTTCATGCAGTCCTGAGTGAAGTATTTATTTCCTGCACCTAATACCTTGCTAATGAGCCTGTGGACCCAGTTCCATTGTAATCTGTGTTCTCTCCCTGAACACTCAACAGAGACTGCTCTGTAACCTCCTCGTTAACAGATCCAGTGGCCTCATTTAGATCGCTCTTCTTTTCCACCCTCTTCAGCTGCTGCCGAGTCTTGGTTGAACTCTTCCTTCTCAGTTCCTGTGCTCTTGCACTCTCCCAGATCTCCGCGTTCAGGGTCTCGTTTTTGCTGCTTGATTTTCTCCGCCCATGCCTGTACTGTTCATGTCTCATAAAATCCCGTGCGTGGCACTTTGCTCTGCTCGCTCGGTTCTTATTTTTGATAATTATATCAGCTCTCATTTCATGCGGCTTTCCCCTCAGATTGCTTTCTGTGTTATCTTGAGCAGCCTTTCCTAACTGATGCTGCACAGACATCTTCATGAACTATAGAAATGATCCCTGAACGTATCGTCTCCACAGACACCTTCCCATTTCACATGTTTCCTCCCAGGCCACCTCCAGGCAGAAGCTGCGTTTCCCCTGTTTCCCTTTCGATGCCCTCCTTACCCTGATGGTTCACGCTCGGAACTTCACTCACCTTTCCTCAGTCACTGGTCACACTCTGTAAAGGTCGGCCATTGCTTTCCTGCCTGGGTCCAGGTGCAGCCTCACGCCTGCTCTCCTGCACGGCTCCTGCCCTTGGCCTTTGCCCTCAGCATACGGGCTGCCCCGCGCATTGCCTTTAGAGTTCTGTTTCAGAGTAGAAATCTGACTGTAATAATCTCTTCCTCAGTGAGAGTCCCTGTTTACCGCTTTAATACATTGGCAAGTCCAGACATTTATTGTGGGATTTGACACTCCTTGTGGACTGATCACTTGGCCCACTTTTCACCTGTGCACTCGTCACACTCTGGCCATTGTCCTATGCCCAGGCCCCATCGACCTGCTCCCCAGACACATCCCGGTCCTCGCATCTCCCTTCTCCACTTCAAATAGGCCTTTGTCTGGAATACTTTCCTTTAGTCGGGCTTACCCGTCTCTCAGAACCTGCTTGAATTAAATCTTTGAAAGTAGCTTTCCCCAGTTTACTGCTTTGGAAGCATGCCTGTATTACAGTATTCATCACTGGTTATATAATATATGTGTATCTTCCTTCATGCTCCACTGCTCTTCCTAGATGGTGAATGGCTCACGTGTGTGACCTGCCAGCAGATGATTTGGTGAGGTTTTATTTAGATCAGCAGCTCTGGGTCTTAGGACTCCTTTATACTCTTTAATTATTGAGCACTCTAAAGATTTTGCTTATCTGTTTAGTTATATTTATTGATATTTGCTGTATTAGAAATTTTAAAAATATTTAATCTATTTAAAAATAAAAATGCATGCATTTTAGCAGAAATGACATGTTTTATGAAAAACAGTTATTTTCCAAAACACCACTTAGTGAAGAGTGCCACTGTTTTAGACTTTTGTAAAACTCCTTAATGTCTGACAATAGAAGATAGCTCGACTGTCATACCTGCTCATGATTCAGTTTGTTGCATTATTTTGATCTGGTTTTTTTTTTTTTGGTTGAACTGTGGATGAAGAAAATCTGGCGTCCTACAGATACCTTATTGGGGAAGGAAATATTAATTTGACCTTTTCAGTTAATTGTGTATATATGCTTCAGCCATTCATCACAATGGAACAAGTGGTAATTTTTTAAAGTCCCAAGTGAAATCTTAAACCATATCAGTAAATTTTTTGTATCTTGTGACCTTAAAATTTGTTATTCAGTTTTGCACTTTAAATGGGTCTTCTCCTCATATGTAATTTCATAATATAATGTAATGGTCATTTGGAACATACTATTTCCCTGAGTTATGCAGACCTTCAAAATATCTGTAATCTCATCAAAAAGTCAAGTGCTTATACTTCTACAGGATAAAGTGTTTTTTTTTAATTGTTTAGTTTTTATTTCATAATCATAAATTTAACTTTGCAATCCAGCTAAACTTGGAGGGGAATAAGGAAAATATGGAACCCAAAGAACTGTAGCAAGAGCACAAAGAATATAGGATATTTCGAGCAGGTGGGGTGAAAGGGTGCTCTCCTGGGCTACAGAAGGAATGGTCTGGTGGTTAAGTAAAACACAAGTCAAATTTATTAGATTTGTCCACAGTCAGCAATGGTGATCTTCTTGCTGGTCTTGCCATTCCTGGACCCAAAGCGCTCCATGGCTTCCACAATATTCATGCCCTCTTTCACTTTGCCAAAGACCACATGCTGCCATCCAACCACTCAGTCTTGGCAGTGCAGATGAAAAACTGGGAACCGTTTGTGTTGGGGCCAGCATTTGCCATGGACAAGATGCCAGGACCTGTGTGCTTCAGAATGAAATTCTCATCATCAAATTTCTCGCCATAGATGGACTTGCCACCAGTACCATTATGGTGTGTGAAGTCACCACCCTGGCACATAAATCCCGGAATTATTCTGTGAAAGCAGGAACCTTTGTAACCAAATCCTTTCTCTCCAGTGCTCAGAGCACGAAAGTTTTCTGCTGTCTTTGGAACTTTGTCTGCAAACAGCTCAAAAGAGACGCGGCCCAAGGGCTCGCCGTCGACAGTGATGTCGAAGAACACGGTGGGGTTGACCATGGCTAGACAGCAAGGGAGGCTCCGGGGTGGTGGCGTCTGCCAGGATAAAGTGTTTTATGTTCAAGGTGACACATACAGGTTTTCCCAGATTTTGTTTTCATTTGAATTTTATCATTGTTAACAGATACTGCCAGTTGCTTTCCTTGATGTGACAGGCTTCACTCAGAAAAGCAAACCTTGTTTACCAAAAACTCAAGTTTGAGTTTGTTAGTCAGGGTTTGTTATAACTAACCAAGATTTGTTAGCCAATCTTTCCAGTGAAAATAGTGTTTCATGAAAAAACGTCGGTTCCTGAAGATGATAACTCAAACACTCTCGTGAGTGTTTCCCTTGGGGCAACACCGTACTTCGCTTTACAGTGGAAGTAATTTGTGCACCATCCCCATTTATATGACAGGTTTATATTTGAGGATCAAAATGTCATAAAGTTGGGGCTTCTCTGGTGGCTCAGTGGTAAAGAATCTACCTGTCAGTGTAGGAGATGAAGGTTCGATCCCTGGGTGGGGAAGCTCCCCTGGAGAAGGAGATGGCAGCACACTCCCGATTCTTGCCTGGAGAATCCCGTGGAAGAGATGTCTGGCAGGCTACAGTCCACAGGGTCACAAAAGAGTCAGAGTGACTCCACAATGACAGCAACAACTTTGGAGGTATATTTTTTATTGAAATATAGTTGATTTACAATATTGTACTACTGTTGTACAGCAAAGTGATTCAGTTATATATATATATACACACACATACATATATTCTTTTCCATTGTGGTTTATCATAAGATACTGAATATAGTTTCCAGTGCTACACAGTAGGACCTTGTTTATCCATTCTATATATGAAAGCTTGTATCCGCTAACCCTAACCTCCCCTCCATCCCTCTGCCAGCTCACTCCCCCTTGGCAACCACCTGTCTGTTCTGTGTGTCTGTGAATCTGTTTCATAGATGGGTTCAGATGGGTTAGTTTGTGTCATATTTTAGATTCCATATGTTAGTGATGTTATGTGGTATTTGTTTTTGCTTTTCTGACTTACTTCCTTGGTGTGATAATCTCTAGCTTCACATCAGAGGTGCTGTTAAATGAGGCAGCTTCTTTTTTACTGTGGCAGCCGTGGCTGTTGGTATGGTTGGGTTCCCCTGCCTTTATTCTGGCTAAAGTGGTAGAAGTTTTACCCATCATTGGTTCTGCATTGTTAGGGCAGATGCCTCAGTATCCCTTTGAAAATTGTTTTGCTGTGTTGACTGTCTGCGAGGGTCTCAGGATCTCCAGCGGTCCTTTGGCCGCGCTTGGAGAACTGCTGGTCTAGGTCATCATCCGCCGGAGCTGTGTGTTCAGGTTTGCTGTGGACCTGACGTGGAGATGCCTGAAGAGTTAGAATTGGACAGTCAGTTCAGTTCAGTTCAGTTGCTCAGTCATGTCTGACTCTCGGCGACCCCATGGACTACAGCACGCCTGGCCTCCCTGTCCATCACCAACTCCCAGAGTTTACTCAAACTCATGTCCTTTGAGTCAGTGATGCCATCCAACCATCTCATTCTCTGTCGTCCCCTTCTCCAGCCTTCATTCTTTCCCAGCATCAGACTTTACCTTCAAGTTAATTTAATTCAGAACTCCTTGTCGATAAGTTGAGGAATTGCAGCACTGTTTACAGTAGCTAGGTCGTGGAAGTACTCTAAATGCCATCGATGGAGGAATGGGTAAAGACTAGGTGGCACATGTGTGCCATGGAATATCACTCAGCTGAACAGGAAGGATATTGGGTCATTTTTAGTGATGTGGTTGGACCTAGAGTCTGTCATACAGAGTGAAGTAAGTCAGAAAGAGAAAAACATGTATCATGTATTAATACATATATGTGGAATCTAGAAAAGTAGTACAGCTGAACCTGTCTGCAAAGCAGAAAGAGACACACATGTAGAGAATAAACGTGTGGACACCAGGGGAGTGGGGGCGAGGGTAAACTGGGCGAGTGGGATGGACGAACGCGCACTGCCGCCTGTGAAACACATAGCTAGTGGGAACCTGGCGTATAGCTTAGGGAGCTCAGCTCAGTGCCCTGTGGTGACCAGCGGGGCAGAGGGGACTGGAATGGGGTGGGAGGGAGGTCGAAAAGGAAGCGATATCTGTATACATACAGCTGATTCACTTCCATGCATGGCAGAAACTAACACAACACTGTAAAGCAACTATACCCCAATTTTAAAACATACAGCCGCCTCACTTCACTGTACAGTAGATACTAACACAGCATTGTAAAGCAACTGTGCTGCTGCTGTTGCTGGTAAGTTGCTTCACTCATGTCCGACTCTGTGCGACCCCCCATCCCTGGGATTCTTCAGGCAAGGACACTACAGTGGGTTGCCGTTGCCTTCTCCAGTGCATGAAAGTGGAAAGTGAAAAGTGAAAGTGAGTTGCTCAGTTGTGCTGACTCTGAGTGACCCCATGGACTGCAGCCTACCAGGCTCCTCTGTCCATGGGATTTTCGAAGCAAGAGTACTGGAGTGGAGTGCCATTGCCTTCTCCCTTTTTTTCAGCTAGTTGGCTATGAAATGGCTTGCTGTGATCAGATGGAAGATTGGGTGACAAATTAAGATATTCAGCAATTAATGTCTAATTACTACTAAGAGAAACCTCTGTATACCCTAGTAAAAATGAGTATCATCAGCTTAACATTTGAGATGGTGCAGGATATGATTATATAGAAAATCGAAAAATAATTGAGCATCTTTTGGAGTGTATTTCTTTTATTTATTTATTTTTTCACTTTTTTTTGGAATGTATTTCTTTTAAGAATAATTTTATTGTGTAAAGTTTTAAGCGTATTCAGAAAAGAGCGTGTGAACCACTTTGCACCACTCAGATTCAGCAATTAACAGCTCATTGTTAATCTTATTTTACCTTTTTCTAAAAAAATGATGTATCATCTAGAAGCATTTCAGTTTGTAGGAGAGAATATTTCTTAACACTTTGTAATTAGAGGAATTGATATCTAAAATAAGTCTGAATTAACCTCTCAGGGTTTTTTTCCTAGCCTAACCAACAAAGCCAGAAACAAACAAACCGTCCTCTTATCCCCTGCCGTCTCTGTGTTCTTTTGCTTGCTCTTTCCCTTACTAGCAGATTCTCTGTGCGCTGTTTTCTGTTCGTTTTTTTTCTGTTCACCCTTTTACTCACTGCAGTGTTATTTCTGCTTCAACTGACCCTGCTCCCAGATTGCCATTGCCCTTCCGTTGCAAATCCGTCAGCTTCCTTTCAGTTGTCAGCCTCTTCTGAACCAGCTGATGATGAGGACAGCGTCTTCTTGTTCAGACTTCTTTCTCCTTTGGCAACATACTGTCTCCCAGGGTGCTCCCTTTCTGTCTACTCTTCCCAATTGTCCCTTTCTTTTTCATTCATCCTTTAAAATGCCTTGTTCTGACCTCAGTCCTGTTCTCTTTTACTTAATATAGTGATTCTCTAATCTGTCAGACTTGGGACCCCCTTTTCAAAACAATTGTAAAACCCATTTACTACACTGAATTAACCTACGCATACATGTATGTGCATGTGTATATGCATGTATAATTAAAAATATAGTGATGTTACATAAAGAGTAATTATC
The DNA here is from genome assembly GCA_006408695.1 of Aepyceros melampus. NCBI lineage: Eukaryota > Metazoa > Chordata > Mammalia > Artiodactyla > Bovidae > Aepyceros > Aepyceros melampus. The sequence goes on from SJXQ01008830.1 coordinate 24,530, forward strand.
AAATTATGTATTTATCACACATATATTAAACAATATGATATTTATATTGTACAAATTAAATATATTTATATTAATTATAGGGAGGCCTGGCGCGCTGCGATTCATGGGGTCACAAAGAGTCGGACACGACTGAGCGACTGAACTGAACTGAACTGAATGCATACTTCAGTATGTGAAGGCTTAGATACTCCTATACTATAATACAGAACAAAGTAATCCATTGCTAACATCCATATATAAAACAGTCATGAATGCAGCTACTTTAGCTTAGACTAACATATGATCAGCATTGCTCTGTAATAGAATATTCTCCAAAATAATAAACATCTTTGATGAGAATCCAGATGAAACATAGTCTTCTCTCAATTTATGTGATATTTTATTTTGGGAAAACTCAGTAAATGTTAAAACAGTGCAAAAATATTCTAGATGTGATTCTGGTCTCTACTGTCTTCTCTAAGTTCGCTATTTATTTTGCCTTCTATGTATCATTGATGGCATCAGAATAATTTGAAGTAAAATGTAAAATGCTCTTCTGTCCCTTCCCACAGGAGTCATATCAGTTTGAATTGTCCTTCTAGACACTTGTTCTGGCTGCATTCACTTCATTGGATCATCATCTTCAATTCATTAGTGAGTGATGTGTAACTATTTTCAGGTGAAATACTGAAATTTAAATTGAGTAGAAAATACAAATTATTAGTGAAATAATGAAAATATTTATTCTGATGTAAATTAGCAAATGTGGTAGTTGTAAATATATGTCGTTCTTTTAAAAATAGCATATGATTCACAGATTCCACTCAAATTAATAGCAGTTCATTGCAACTGATAACAGATTTACTACAGAAATCATATTTTGTCTCCACAGGTGTTGTATTGGTAGCGTTTTAAAGGCCATGTATGTTGCAAAATGCATAAATAACCTTTTATCTATAGTTTTAGAATATTGAGATCCCAATAATCTGCTCTATTTTGAATCTGAGTTTAAATACAAGAATTTTTCTTTATCTTATGAGAGATTTGCCCCAGATGGAGATAATCTGTTTTTTACCCTCAAGGAGATTGTGAGTCTCAGAATGAACAGAGGTTAGAAGTAATTATTGCTGTAAGATGTGTTAATTAGTTTGCCATAAAGATACACTAGAGAGAGATTGTCATGAATATACATAAAGAGGTATGTATTTGAAAAGACCAGAAATAATTTTATCATGTTGTTTATTATTATAGCATTAAATATTTGTTGTGCTCTGTTTAGTATTTGTTGGAGTAGGAAACGGCAACCCACTCCAGTATTCTTGCCTGGAAAATTCTGTGGACAGAGAATCCTGGCAGGCTATAGTCCTTGGAATCTACTCTTTTTTATATACCATTAGTTTTATAGACATTTTCCAATGACTTATATGTGTAATTGAAAGCAAGATATATTTTAGTTGACTTATCTTTTCTGATTTTTTTGATGTAAAATTGACAGTTTAGCTGAACCTTGACAGGTAACAATATAAAGAACCTAAGTGTTGTAAAAAATGGTAGTGTAGATGGCTTTGCCTAAGAAATATATAGAAATATAGACTTAGGAGATATACATGTAAGTTAGCAATGCTTTTCCTTACAGAAATTTTCTCTGAAAAGGATTCTACAAAATAATTTTTTACCAGCCTTTCCTAAAGTGTGTATATCTTCCAAGAAATTGATTAATGAACAAAAGGGAAAGAAAGGAATGAATGTATGTTTTAACTCAAGATAACATTTATCTATAATTGTTCCTCATCAGAGCTCCAGTATTTATAGTTGAACACCAGATGCTAAATGTTTTCTCTGTGAATAAAATTTAAAGGGAAAAAAAATCAGTCAAAATTACAACCTGAACATTAAAGTGAAAGCAAAAGTGTTAGTCACTGAGTTGTGTCTGACTCTGTGACCCCATGGACTGTAGCCCACCAGGTTCCTCTGTCCATGGAATTCTCAGGCAAGAATACTGGAGTGGGCAGGGGGACTCTCTTCTCCAGGAAAGCTTCCTGACTCAGGGATCAAACCCGGCTTTCCTGCCTTGCAGGCAGACTCGGTCTGAGCCATCAGGGAACTCCAAATTGTGTAAGATAAAGAAATTATATCTGATGAAAAAAGGTAGTGGTGAGAAAATGACTGAAATGAGTTCAGAGACAGCCTGGAGCACTGGGATTCTGAAGGGCTGGGAGCTCATGGAGTCATAACCGTGTGTAGAGAAGTCAGCTCTGTTCAGAAGTGGATGAAGTTATAGATGTGTTTTTGGTTGGAGAGGCAGAGTATTGAGAAGTTTCACAGCTTATTGCATTTTTTCTTCCCTGTCAGGTAGACATTAGGTCATCACAAGCTTTTATAAGGTAAAGGTGATATTGGGGCCTTACTGAAATTCCAGAGTTTGGAGATGATATATGAACTGTGTTAGTGATCTTGTGATTTTAGGAAACATACAGATAATTAAAGCAAATTGTCCAATTACCTTGTTCAAGGATTTGGATTTTAATTATATTTACTTGACTTTGCAAAAAAAAATTTAAATTGATTCCATGAGGTTAGGAAGTAACTATAGATTTGTCTATATATGTCTCTTAAAAACAGAGTAAGAAGTTGTCATGATTATGACATAGAATCTGTAAAAAGTAAAATAATACCATTGGTGAAAATACTATACTAGTGATGGTAGTGAAAGGGAAGAATGAAAGAAAGTCTTAGAAACTTGAAATTTCATTTTCTGGGAGGGCAGGATGTTTATGTATGGAGGGTATTATAAACACTTGATTGAATTTGCCCAGATTCTGTATAAAATTATGTCTATTCCTCCAGTTATAATAAATGGTAAATAAGAATTCAAATGTTTGGCTTATGAATCCTAAACTTTGCAACTGAACCACTGTGAAGAAACTAGGGTTCAGAATAAGAGCCACATATTTGGAGAAAATTTCAGGGGAGTGAAATGGATTAAATTGAAAAAGAAGAATAATGATGTGATTCAGACATGTTCTCAAATACAGAAGACCAATGATCTCTTATCCGACAGCATTTTTTAGTGGAAACAGAGGAAATCTTGCTTGAGTTGCATTCTGAGGGATTTAGACCAGTATGTTCATTCAGGTTCATTTTCAGTTCAGTTGCTCAGTCATGCCAACTCTTTATGACCCCATGGACTGCAACACGCCAGGCCTCTCTGTCCATCACTAACTCCTGGAGCTTGCTCAGACTCATGTCCATTGAGTCAGTGATGCCATCCAACCATCTCATCCTCTGGCATCCCCTTGTCCTCCTGCCTTCAGTGTTTCCTAACATCAGGGTCTTTTTGAATGAGTCAGTTCTTTGCATCAGGTGACCACAGTATTGGAGTTTAAGCTGAAGCATCAGTCTTTCCAATGAATATTCAGGAGTGATCTACTTTAGTATTGACTGGTTGGACCTCCTGGATGTCCAAGGGACTCTCAAGAGTCTTCTCCAACACCACAGTTCAAAAGCATCAATTCTTCAGCACTCAGCTTTCTTTATAGTCCAACTCTCATATCCATACATGACTACTGGAAAAACCAAAGCTTTGACTAGATGGACCTTTGTAGGCAAAGTAATGTCTCTGCTTTTGAATATGCTGTCTAGGTAGGTCATAGCTTTTCTTCCAAGGAGCAAGCGTCTTTTAATTTCATTGCTGCAGTTGAAGGACAAACAGACAGAACAGGTTCCATCTTGAAAATAGGACTCCATCTTGGGCAGGACTGTGGACTTTGAGCTATGTGCCCTGTATCTATGGAAATGACGTACAAACTTTGATTTGTTTAGACTTGTTTCATGAAACTGGGGAGGTGGGTTTGAGCATGTACACTTACGGTATATAAGGTTTTCACAAAAACTGGTTGGGGTCCTTGGCTAAGAGGGGACTCTGCCTTGGGCCCGCTGGTGTAATAAACTGCACTCCACTATCTGCATTGTCCTTCTGAGTGAGTTTGTTTTCCAGAATGTGTGGCTACAACACAGTCACCATCTGCAGTGATTTTGGAGCCTCCCAAAATCATCTGTCACTGTTTCCATTGTTTCCTCATCTATTTGCCATGAAGTGATGGGACCAGATGCCATGATCTTCGTTTTTTGAATGTTGAGTTTTAAGCCAACTTTTTCACTCTCCTCTTTCACTTTCATCCAGAGATCTTTAGTTCCTCTTCACTTTCTGCCATAAGGGTGGTGTTACCTGCAACTCTGAGGTTATTGATATTTCTCCCGGCAATCTCGATTCCAGCTTGTGCTTCCAGCCCAGCATTTCTCATGATGTACTCTGCATATAAGTTAAATAAGCAGGGTGACAAAATACAGCCTTGAAGTACTCCTTTCCCAATTTGGAACCAGTCTGTTGTTCCATGTCCAGTTCTAACTGTTGCTTCCTGACCTGCATACAGATTTCTCAAGAGGCAGGTCAGGTGGTCTGGTATTCCCATCTCTTTCAGAATTTTCCACAGTTTATTGTGATCCACAGTCAAAGGGTTTCTCATAGTCAATAAAGCAGAAATAGATGTTTTTCTGGAACTCTCTTGCTTTTTCTATGATCCAGCAGATGTTGGGAATTTGATCTCTGGTTTCTGTCTTTTCTGAATCCAGCTTGAACCTCTGGAACTTCACAGTTCATGTACTGTTGAAGCCTGTCTTGGAGAATTTTGAGCATTACTTTGCTAGTGTGTGAGATGAGTGCAGTTGTGTGGTAGTTTGAGCATTCTTTGGCATTGGCTTTCTTTGAGATTGGAATGAAAACTGCCCTTTTACAGTCCTGTGGCCACTGCTGAGTTCTCCAAGTTTGCTGGCATATTGAGTGCAGCACTTTCACAGCATCATCTTTCAGGATGTTCATTGATTTACCTTCAGTCACTTGCCAGCCTGCTGGGTAGGGGGCACTATGCCAAGTTCTAGAGATGCATTGCTGATCAGTATGGATGTGATCTCCCACCATTACGCTTGTGTTCTAGCAGGGACTAGACAGTCCTGTGACAGGACTTGAACAGAGAAGCTCTGTGGGTGCTCTGAGAGCATGTGATGGGGAAGGATGTGAGGAAGAACAGTTCAAGCGGAGCTGAAACATTAAGATGGTTGTGGAGTACCTTTGTGGACTAATCCGTTCTCTTTTATGCTCTTTTCCTCCTTATGAAGTAACTCATGGTTGGTTCATGGTGCAGAATCCACAAACAACATGAAGTTAAGAATCCTCTATCTTTCTATCAGATTGAGATAATCACTATTGTTGGCATTTTGTTAGGTGATATTTTGGTATTTTTTTTGTGTGTATATGTGTGTGCCTATATATTCTTCACAAAAATGAAATTAAACCCCCCTTCTCCATGTCCTTTTTGGAAAGTCTTAAAAATTACATGCATTTTCATTTTTGTACAATGATTTGGGAAATTTCATTTCTACACCTGGAAATTTATGAGTTGGGTCCTCTGAGTATAGCTGCTGTTAAAGAAAAATAACTCCCTTTAGATACCAAAGTGTTGTAGCCCCACTTAGTAATTACTTGATAACTTAAGTTGATGAATGTCTATTTATAGCCCAAAGCAAATGTGTTCTTACTAAGGTATTATAGATAACATGTAATACACGTTTATGTTTTTTAATTTCATATAACAAAATGGTTGTGAATTTTTCTAAGGATATAATTTTAAAGCATCATAACCCAGTATTTTTGCACCAACTGAGATTTATACTAATTTTGTGTGTTAGTCAGTCAGTCATGTCCCACTCTTGGCAACCCCAAGGACAATAGCCCGTTAGGCTCCTTTGGCCATAGGATTCTCCAGGCAAGAATACTGGAGTGGGTTGCCATTTCCTTCTCCAGGGGATTTTCCTGACCCAGGGATTGAACCTGGGTCTCCTACATTGCAGGCAGATTCTTTACTGTCTGAGCCACCAGGGAAGCTCAGATATGAATTACAGCCCTGTGCAAATTTAAAGAATTGTTAGATTTCCTTCTTATAATCCAACAGTTTGAAAAAACTTGCCTTTTATTTTTTACGTTCTTTTCATTTATTTGCATAACTTTATGCCACCAAATTGCTGATATCCTTTAAAAATTTTTTTAAAACCAGTGTTAGAGAATGAATGTAATTAGTATTTTATGTGGCTATTGAGATCTGTAAATATTGAAATATACTGAAGCATCATGGGTGTTTCATTTTTTACCTTTCAAAAAATGGCTTCTTAAGTAATGATAGACTTTTGTGGTGTAATTTAGAGAAACCAAGTTTTCCCCTTCGCCTTTTTTGGGGAGCTGAGTCTTACGGCTTGCAGGATCTTAGTTCCCCAGCTAGGAATTGAACCGGCACCCTTGGAGTCCTAACCACTGGAGTGTCAGGGAATTCTCTCCCTTTATCCTTTAACATCCCCCTTCCCTGAAACCTTGGGGGATTATTTTGCTCTAAACTGTACAAGAATGGCGCTTAGTATTATCATTTATACATGGCAAAGGAGGTGCTGTTTTGCAGTCCTTAGTTTCTGTCCCAAGAGACCATGTGCTTTCTACAGTAAACATGATCCTCCCAGGATTTGAAGCTTGTGGTTGCTGGGTTGCCAGTGGTCACGCTGGAGGCTGCACAGCTACTGGACTGAGCAAATTCCTGTCTGGTTATCAGCAGGTAGGCAAGAGTGCCCGCAGGTCAGCTCTGGGTTGGGAGTGCAAACAGAAGGTGCTGCTGTGTGGGCTCCGGGGGGCTGGGCTGGACTTGGTCCCTGGATACTTCGAATGGGATAGGTTGGCAGCTGTGCGGGTTGGACATACACCTTCTCGGGTTCTAGGTCTCCCTTGGCTCGTCTGCCGGCAGCATGCAGAGAGCAGCACCCAATGGATGCCTGGCCTGCAGGAGAGCCGTCTCCTGCCCCGAGAGCCTCTGGCCCCTCTGGGAGTGCTGTGACCTCTGGGAGGTCAGGAGGTGCACGTGGCCTGTCAAAAGGATCCTCTCCTTTTCCAGTTAGGCTGTTCGAGGCTTGAGCTTTTTTGGTTGTTATTCGTTAATGTTATTGTTATTGGTTAACAGTTTTGGTGTTTAGCACTACGTTTGTTTGAGGGACTATGGCTTGTGTCAGAAATTCTTAGGACCAGTTTTATAGACCTGTGAAAATGCCTTTTTAATGGCCTTAACTCATGCATTTGCGGGAACAGTAATATTCACAAGTAGTTTGAGTCCTGACCTGCAGAGCACATTGGCTGTCAGCTGCTCAGTCATGCCCGCCTCTTGCGACCCCAGGGACTGTCCTCTGTCCCTGGGATTCTCCAGGCAAGAATACTGCAGTGGGTTGCCATTTCCTTCTCCAGAGCACATTGCAATTTTGTTTTATTTTCCTAGAATGTGTAGCATACTGCTGCTTTAAGATTTTGTTCTCCTCGTCTTTAAATACTCTGTTTAAAATGGGCCTCCTTTGTCCTGGTCCTTGTCCTTCACGGTGTCCCCCCACCCCAGTCTCACCCAGTCCCTCCCCCTTGAATTCTCTCAGCACTTCTTCTAAGTGTTGCTCTGCAACCCAGTTTGTTTACCTGGTCTTTCTCCTTCAGTGAGTTGTGAACACTCGTTTTATTCTTGTGTGTTTAGGACCTAAGACTTGGCCCTGTGTTACTAGTTGCTCAGGAAATGTTTATTCAGTGAATAATTGAATCACAAATTTGAACTGTAGATATATTGTCTGTTTCTTTGAAAAAGTTTTTTCTCCAAATAGAAATTCTAGGTCAACCCTAAAACCTCTTAGAAAATTACTTTAAAGATAACTTAAAAAAAATTTCCTGATTATTGAAGCAGGTGAGATTGGGGTAGTCAATGGTTTAATGAACCCAGGTACCTAGAATATTGCTTAAAAAAAAAGAAAAGCCTTGAAGCTAGTGGCAGCAGTAAGAAAGATCTGTTTAAGGAAGGTGAGACTTCAGCTCAAAGAACCCTTTCTTTAATAATTTGGAGGATGTGGTGCAGGATGCATGGTGGAGACCAGGCCTGCTTGCTTGCATAACTGTTAGAGTTTGACCAGTCTTTTTGAAAAATTAAGAAGCTAAATGTAGTAATTTGTGCATATTCTGCCTTTTGACCTCCATCCTGAAGTTTTGTGTACTATTTTTCTCGGCCTGAACAAGTTCACCAAGTATGGAAGACTGTTGTAAACACACATACATGTATAGCATCAGTTAGAGTTTCTACACAATTTATTATATTTTTAAATGAAAGTTAAAGATAACTCTTTTCTTTCCATTATAAAAGCAGTCACTATCCTTAGAAAACTTGAAAAATATGAAATGTGTAAAGGAGAAGAGAAAACTCATTTATAATGGCACCAATTAGAAATAAGAAGTATTCATACTTTAATATACATATTTTTTAAAACTTTATTAATTAACTCTTACTGTGAAATCAGATAAGTATTATGCTCCACTTTCTCTTTTCCTAATTAACTGTAATTTGTCCTACATTTATTTTGGAGCATGGTTGAACAGTTACTTTTAAATTGTAATGTTTGATCATTTCCCTTTTATCACGCAGTGAAGTCTGATAGTTTGGATTGTATTAGGGAGATTTTATTTTTTGATTCCTCCATACTCTTTGTTGTTGTTGTTGTTTCCTTTTGGCTATGCCACACAGCAGCATGTGTGGTCTTAGTTCCCTGTCCAGGGATTGAACCTGTGTCCCCACAGTGGAAGTGCACTCTTAATCACTAGGCCATCAGGGAAGTCCCATTTCCACTTCTCTTTTTTTACAAAATAATTTATTCATTTGTGTTTTGGCTGTGCTGGGTCTTCGTTGCTGCATGCAGGCTCTCTCTAGTTACAGCTGGTGGGGGCTCCTCTTGGCTGAGGTGCTCGGGGGTCACATTTTGGTGCCTCTCTAGTGGAGCAGGGACTGTAGGCTCCTGGGCTCTGTGGTTGTGGGGCACGGGCTGAATTGTCCACGGCATGTGGAATCTTCCCGGAGCAGGGATCGAACCCATGTCCCCTGCATTGCCTGTCAGTTTCCTAACCACTGGACCACCAGGGAAGTCCTCCTCTGCTCTTTATTAAAGCCCCATAAACTTTTTTTGAGTAATATCTTTTCAGTGTATTCATTTTAATCAACTAGCCAGTGATCTGCCACACAGAACGGTACACTTCCAGTTGATGTGCCATGGACACCACCTTTTCTCCGTCTAGAATCCAAGCCTTGTTTTCAGTTTGGTGTATACGCTTCTGTTTCTTTTAGTGTTATTTATAGTTCTATGCTTGCCATTTTGCATATTTTGACATGAGTACTCTGCAAAATGTTTGCAATTTTGTTTTTTCATGTAACCACATGACTCACGTGGCCATGTTGGAAGGTTTAGATCTCCTTCATTGCTTTTAATTTGATGGTTTTCCATAGTCCAGGTATTATGTAGTTGTTCAGCTATTTTCCTTATTGCTAAATACTTAGACTGTAGTTGTTCTCTCTTACTTATAATGCTATAGTGAATAGCCTTGGTGTATCCTAAGAAGTGCTGATTCACACAATTTACCACTCTGTAGTCTCACTAAGGGAACAACTTGATGTTATTGGATTTTAATTTTTAATCGGTGTAATGGGTGAAAAAAAGTGTCTTGTTTAATTTTATGTAATAATATCTTTCTTAAGGGGAGATATCAGAATTTAATGATAAAGATGGATAAAATGTGGATTTCTGGTGTAATTCCTTTCAGAGACATGTCTGGCTATTTGAAATACAGACTTTTTGTTTGAAAGGTAAAAAAAAATTGTTTTAAATTCATCATTTTGTATAAAGAAGCACTTAACTCCCTATCCCGAATTCATTTTAGTTAGTTTAGTTTTCATTTGACTTGAGCTAAAACACAGGGACAAAAGTATTCTTTGCCTTTCAGTTTTTAGAATCAGATGTTTTAAAGTCTTAAGACCATGAGAAATGTCCTCAAACTTAAAAAGATGCAGTTTGTTTAATAAAATATGGAACCAAGATTTATTTTGGTTTAGAGGAGTGGAGAAATAATACATTTTAGTTGTTTGGCAAATAGACAAGTAATGAGTTAACGTTAGAATTCAGATACTATACTCGAGTGTAGCATTTGCAGTGTTAAGTTTAAGCATTTTGTACACATATCAGTGATTTTTGGTTAGCACTGGCATGAGCTGTATGATAAGCAAACAGAAACAGAAACGAGTATGGTATTAAAAGGACCTGATCGTAAAATACCCAGCAAAGTGTGAATAGTCCCCTCTGACATGAATTTTACTATTTTTTTTAGTGTTTTTCTGTCTCTGTTATTTATGTTGGTCAAAGTCTAAAGCATCTTACAATACTGTACAGTACATTTTCTTCTGTATTTTATGATTTCTTGAGAATTAAGCAGCAAATGAATTGCTGACTTCTTTTTAAGGTGTTTAGTTTCATATGACTGATATTGGTTTAGTGAATATAAATAGTAGAATAGCTCTGCCTACACTTTTTCTTATTTCCTGGTGGAAAAAAATAATGCTTTAAGAAAGAACCAGAATAAAAGGTAATCTTTCCCCATGTTTATTTTCAAAATTTAATTTTTATTTTATATTGGAGTATGGTTGATTTAGTTGTATTAGTTTCAGGTATACAACAATACCTTTGTTAATTAAGTTCTTATTAAAAATGCTTTTTTAAAAAAGATAAGCACCTTTATTTATTTAAAAAAAATTTTTATTTTGTATTGGGGTATAGCCAGTTAACAATGTTGTGATAGTTTTAGGTTAACAGCAAAGGGACTCAGCCATACATGTAAATACATCCATGCACCCCAAGCCGCTTTCCCATCCAGGCTGCCGCATAACATTGAGCAGAGTTCCCTGTGCTGGACAGGAGGTCCTTGCTGGTTACCCATTACACATAGCAGTGTGTACATGTCCATCCCAGACTCCCTAACTGTCCCTTTCCCCTGGCAACCGTAAGTTAATTTTATGAGTTTTGTGAGCCTCGAGATAAGCACTTTGAAAAGCCAGTATATTCAAATGTTTTAATTCAAGAAGTTGTCTTTCATTGTAATACTTTATCGTAAGGTGTCAGTTTTACTTCAGAAACCATTTTGTTATGTTTGTCAACATTTCTGGGTAATGGTAAAAATCATTTTAAAATTAGGACACTTTGAATGCATGATGTTAAAATTCCACTTAAGCATATTACCAATTTTTTGTTCTTTATGGAGACAAAGATATGTTCTGTAGAGATGAACCAGTAATGACATATACTTGCTTTCTTGAAAATTTTATCTTAGCATCTGACAGTATCGTTTGTTCAGATTCTAACCTTAACGTACAGGTCTGTTTAGTCATTTGGATTGAAGAGGGCATTCGTTCAGTTCAGTCGCTCAGTCGTGTCCGACTCTTTGCGACCCCATGAATCACAGCACGCCAGGCCTTCTTGTCCATCACCAACTCCCGGAGTTCACTCAGACTTGCATCCATCCAGTCAGTGATGCCATCCAGCCATCTCATCCTCGGTGGTCCCCTTCTCCTCCTGCCCCCAATCCCTCCCAGCATCAGAGTCTTTTCCAGTGAGTCAACTCTTCACATGAGGTGGCCAAAGTATTGGAGTTTCAGCTTTAGCATCATTCCTTCCAAAGAAATCCCAGGGCTGATCTCCTTCAGAATGGACTGGTTGGATCTCCTTGCAGTCCAAGGGACTCTCAAGAGTCTTCTCCAACACCACAGTTCAAAAGCATCAATTCTTCGGTGCTCAGCCTTCTTCACAGTCCAACTCTTACATGACCACAGGAAAAACCATAGCCTTGACTAGACAGACCTTAGTTGGCAAAATAATGTCTTTGCTTTTGGATATGCTGTCTAGGTTGGTCATAACTTTTCTTCCAAGGAAGAAAATTTAATTTCATGGCTGTAGTCACCATCTGCAGTGATTTTGGAGCCCCCCAAAAAAAGTCTGACACTGTTTCCACTGTTTCTCCATCTATTTCCCATGAAGTGATGGGACCGGATGCCATGATGTTACTTTTCTGAATGTTGAGCTTTAAGCCAACTTTTTCACTCTCCTCTTTCACTTTCATCAAGAGACTCTTTAGTTCCTCTTCACTTTCTGTCATAAGGATGGTGTCATCTGCATATCTGAGGTTATTGATATTTCTCCCGGCAATCTTGATTCCAGCTTGTGTTTCTTCCAGTCCAGCGTTATTTAATAATTCCCTACATATGATACATTAAGTGCTGGCAGTATATGAATAGGCAGCACATGGAAACAGAACTCTAAATAAAGAAGTTAAAATTTAACAACAAAGTACGAAACAAAACACAAACTGATGCTATTCTCTGTAAAGTTGAAAGCAGATATAAAGGGAGGAACACCTAATTATGAGGATTGTCAGGAGGAGTGATTTACTTGATTCTTGAAGCTGTGACGTATGAATGAAAGGAATGTTGTAGCGAAAGGGGAGTGCGCATTGTGTGTGTGTGTGGATGGGCGACTCTTCAACGTGTTTGGGGAGCAGAATACATGAGATGTGTCGAAGCGACCCCAGCAGAAGCTGACCTGTTCAGGCTGGTGAAAGGGAGACCCTCCAGGAGCCTGTCTCCGAAATGCAGTCAGCACGTCCATCTGTGTTGGCGATAGCTCGGCTTCCTGGGTTTGCAGGATTGTATGTGTTTCTTCGAGTGTCACTTGGAGAAACTGTTTCTCTGCAAGATAAGACAAGACAAAGGTACGGGAGGGTGGGGCGTCAGCTAAACCGCCGGACAGGTGAGCAGCTGTGCTGTAGTTCAGAGTGAGACTGATTATTCTGAGCAGCCTTACTCCAGATGTTACAGAGCGCAGGGTGGAGGGTGGCGGAGATCACTTTGCGGTGGGTTTCCCAGTTCTCTGGCTTTAATGGAATTTTCATAAACAGATTTGCTTTGCATTTGGATCTAAATTTGTGCTGGGCATTTTGTTGGACGTTAGTGACAGGTTGAAATACAATTCATATTCATTAGTTACCTTATTGCTGTCCATTTAAAATAACTTTATGTTGTGGTTTTATTTTGGTTTCTGTCTCTTCTTTACCCTTATATTCAAGGTGACGGTACTCACTGTTGCTGCTTCCGCAGAATCTTGGTCTTTTTTTTTTTTTTTAACTTTTCTCTATAGCTGGTTAGAAAGAAAAGTAGAAAGATGACTTGTGGTTTATCCTGTAAATACGGTGATGGTTACAGATCTCTCATTTCCACTTGCCCGCCGTCGTTGAGTGTTCTGTGTTGAGTGAGTTGCTGTTTTCCTAGCCAGTGTGGATTGCCCTGGGTGTTCAGCTTTCATCCTTGCTGACAGCCCATCCTGAGATTCATGTTTCCCTTCTCTTCTTTCCTTTTCCCCTTTTCAGCCTGATTTCCACCTGTCCTTGTTCCCTTGCCCCGATCTATTATTTCTGTGCTATCTCTTAAGCTGAAAATAGAGATTCTCTGTTTGACCAAGGGTTCTGGCTGTCTTCATGAACTTCTCCGAAGTGGATTTGCTGCAAACCTAGCTTTTCCCAAAGAACAAGCCATAGTCTTAGATATCCTCTGGGGGCTTTTTACTTTTTAGTCTTGCTTTCCTCAAAGTGCCTTCGGCTTTCTCCCAAAGCTTTAGTTTTCTCTGTCCTTTGGAAAACTGCCTGCTGGCATAGGTTCTTGTTTGATTTCAGATGATTCTTTCTGATTGGATGCACTGACCTGAGAACCCCACTTGTGAAATTAGGACATCGAAATTTGGTTTCAGTGCGTTTTGGTGGAGCCATTTATTTTACTAATGGAATATTTTACAGAGGGGTGTGCTCAGTCACTTCAGTCAGGTCTGACTCTCTGCGATGACATCGTGGACTGCAGCCAGCCAGGTTCCTCTGTCCTTGGGGATTCTTCAGGCAAGGATACTGGAGTGGGTTGCTATGCTCTCCTCCAGGTGATCTTCCCAACCCAGGGATCGAACCCACGTCTCTCTAAGTTTCCTGCATTGGCAGGTGGGTTTTACCACTAGCACCACCCAGGAAGCCCCTTACAGAGGGGTATTTCCACTCTAAGATGGCATCTCATAGCTGTCCTCCTTGCGTCAGTGGTGCGGACACATGCCGTGATCAGACAAGGCCTGGGGCTGTGTCAAGAGGTCAATAAAATCAATTATTTTGACAATAGCAGTAATTCTCTCCTACTCAAGTCTAGGATCTACCCATCTGTGGTCATTTTTATTATCATTTAGTGTTCACTAGCAGTTTTGAGAGAGTTAGAAATTTCTCATCTAGACTGGAACCCAGTTACATGATCTTGACTCATATTTGTGAATCTCCTAAGTCGGGGACAGCAGAAGGCAGGCATCAGATGTGTTTAAGGGTGGCACCAGATTTCTGCTGTAAGGTGAAGGACCGGGTGGAAAAAATTGGGATGTAATTCTTGTTCATCAGAGTTGCCTTCAGTAGGGCCCTGGTGGAAAGACCGTCTACATAAGTGGTTAAGATATCCTGAAGGGACATCTTTATTTGAGGGGTTAGGAGGGAGGTTTGAAATACCTAGGGCTGGGCATAGAGAAATGGAGGAGAAGTTGAAGCCAGAAATAGTGTAATAAAATCAGTCTGAGGGAAAACCCGCAGACCACAGAGTGTGACAGTAAGGAGCAGACCAGAAGGGGAGAAAAGTTCCTACATTAGGAGGCAAAGAAAAAGAAGAGAATGGAGCTGAGGAAGAAAGTACCAGCCGACTTGAGATGGAAGAGTACTCATATTTCTGTGGTTTGAAACCATTGTAGAGAAAGTGAAAGCTATTTGCTGTTTAATTTGTTAATCCTTGGAACTGGGAGGAGAGACCCATGTGTTAACAATGTAGGGGTCCCTCTGTAACTCATTATGTGTTAATACTCAGTGCGTACATCTGTCCTCCAAATACATATTTTTCATCAAGTAAATGTAAAATTTCATTTATTTATCTAGTGGCTTACCCAGTAACTATTTCATTGACTGCTAACCACGAGATTTTATTAACCATGATTAATAAACAGTTAATCATTTAAAACACAGAGTAGCAACCTTTCTCATCATGAAGAAGAAAGTCATAAATCGGTAACCGGAAGTTCTGCTAAAGTACCTTCTTTAGGGGAAGTAGAATTGTATAGTAATTAAGATCACAAATTTTTAGCTTGTCAGATTCGTGCATCTTTTTCTTTGTGTTTCATCTTCCTCCCTCCCCTCCTCGTTTAAAGTTCTTCCCTGTTCTGAGGTCATAAAGATAATCGCCTGTAGAACTTCCAGAAGCATTATTGTTTGCTTTTCACGTATAGATTTATAGCTCACCTGTGTATAATTTTTGTGTTTGATGTGAGGTAGGTCTCAAATTTCACCTTTTCCCAGATGTGTTTCAGTTTTTCTGGTAGCATTTATTGAAAGGTGAATCTTTGCCCTGCGTTGCTTACTCTTCGGGATTGCTGCTTTTGTTGTAAGCAGGTGTGCACGCATGCTTCATGGGTGCTCAAATCTTTGTGGTGTTCTATTGGTCTCTTTGTCCATGTTCCGTTGTCACACTGTCTTGTAGCTTTATAATAAATCTTACCTTTCCATCTCATTCTTCTCAAAGATGTCTTGGCTATTCTTGGCCTTCACGTTTCTGTATAAATTGTAGAATCAGGTTGTGAAGTCCTAAAAACAAGACCTATTGGAATATTAGTTGGGATGCATTGAACCTAGAGGTCACTGAAGGGAACTGACATCAGAACGTGTTGCTTTATTTAGGTCTTTGCTAATCCCTCATAGGAATTAACATCATCCTGCAAGGAGATCCAGCCATTCCATTCTAAGGGAGATCAGTCCTGAGTGTTCTTTGGAAGGACTGATGCTGAAGCTGAAACTCCAGTACTTTGGCCACCTCATGAGAAGAGCTGACTCATTGGAAAAGACCCTGATGCTGGGAGGGATTGGGGGCAGGAGGAGAAGGGGACGACCAAGGATGAGGTGGCTGGATGGCGTCACTGACTCATGGACGTGAGTCTGAGTGAACTCCGGGAGTTGGTGATGGACAGGGAGGCCTGGCGTGCTGCGATTCATGGGGTCGCAAAGAGTCGGACACGACTGAATGACTGAACTGAACTGAATTCCTCATGATGATATTTTGTAGTTTGCTCTGTAATAGTCTTACTTGTGTGTGTTTTTCTTTTTTAACTTTAATCTCAGACTTTCAGAAAAGTTTTAAGAACAATTCTTTACAAAAATTCCTGTATTTAACAAAATTATCCTTTACTGAGATTCCCTAAATGAATCCCTTGCCACATTTTCTTTATTCCCCTCATAACGCTTACAGACAGAACTCTGTTCCTTTACCCCTACAGACTTCTATATCTGTTTCCTAATAACCAAACGTTGTCTGAAATTTTCAGATTGTGATCAGAGCTCATGCCTAGCAACAGTGAACCCCAGGTCCTAGGCTGTATTTGGTCAGCAAGTCGCTTTAGTCTCCTGCCATCTTCTTTCTGTTTCAAGACCTTGAAGTTTCTGAATAATTCAAGCTAGCTCTTTTGCGTGAAGTGTCTCAGTTTGAGTTTGTGTAATGTTTTCTCATGGTGAGATTTAGGCTGTACATTTTCAGAAGGTGTATGAAGTACTGACTAGAATTTTGATCATTTGGTTAAGGTGGTATCTGTCACTTTACATAGAAAGTTACTGTTTCTGCTTTGTGTCTGTAGGGGGATGGATGTATTCTAAAATAGATTTATTCCTCGGTATTTGGTGCTATTATAAATGGCATCTCAAAATTTGTTTTTCAAAGATATTTTTTATTGTGGACGATTTTCTAAGGAGTCTTTATTGAATCTGTTACAATACTGCTTCTTACCTATATTTTGGCTTGTAATCATGAGGCATGTGGGATCTTAGTTCCCTGACTAGGGACTGAACCCATGCCCCTTGCATTGGAAGGCAAAGTCTCAAACACTGGACCTCCAGGGAAGTCCCTGAAAATTTTTAATTTTTAAACTATTGTTCGTGTGCAAAAATGTAATCCACTCAGTACATTGATCTTTATTTCACAGATTTACTTAACTCAGTTATTGTTCCTATAATTTATCTGTAGATTTGAAAAGTATCTTTTTGTATATAGTCAGGTCTGTAAATAAGATTTTTATCGTTTCCTTTCCACCTCCCATGTCTTTTGCTTTTTCCTTGCCTTACTGAATCTGCTAAGACTTCAGTTAAAATTGTGAGGTGGTGGTAACAGGCTTCCTTATTACACAGTGTCTGTTTTTAAAGGAGAAACTTTCTATGTTTAACCAATACATATCATTTTTCTTTTTTCATAGTCGATTAGATCAAATTAAGGACTTTATGTTTTCTTCCTAGTTTTCTGAGGGTCTCTCTATCTCTCTTTTTTTTCTAAAATCACAGTTGGCTGTTGAATTTTACCAGGTGTTTGTAGTGTAAATGAATCCTAATAGTTGATTAAAAATAAATTCAAGTTTACTGGAGGTATAGTTTACATACAATAAAATTCACTTTTAAGGAGTATAGTTTGAGCTTTAGCACCTTTCCCCGAAAAGTGCCTTCATTCCCCTTTGCAGTCAGTCCCATCCCCCCTCCTCAGCTCATGATTCCCTCCACCATCTGATTCTGTTATTTTAGATTCATTTTGCCTGTAAATGGTATCTAACACTATATATTCCTGGTGTCTTGTGTATTTTTTTAATGCTCTTGAGTTCCATTCCTGTTGGCTGTCAGCACTTCAGTCTTATTTATTACTGAGTAGTTTTCCATCGTATAGATTTTTGTTTATCTGTTCATCTGTCACTGGTTGCTGGAATTGTTTCCAGTTTGGGGCAATTAAAAAAAATTGCTGTAAACATTTGGTTATAAGTCTTTGTGTGGCTATTTCTTTTGGGTAAATTCCTAGAAGTAGGATTTCAGATAGTATGATAAACAGTGTATGAGAGTTCTAATTGTTCTGCATCCTTGCAAACATTTGGGAGTACCATTTTTACAAATTTTAGCCTTTTTAGCGGATGCATAGTAATATTTCATTGGGGTTTTAAGGTGTATTTCTCCGATGATTACAGTGTTGAATATTATTTTCTGTGCTGCTTTTACCATCCATTATACTTTTGAGTATCTTTTCATTGATTTTTAAATATTGAAACAAAGTTGGATTCTTGGAACAAATGAAATATGGTTGTGATATGTTGTACTTTTATTTATTACTGGATTTGGTTTGCTGATGTTTTGTTTAGGATTTTTGTATCTATGTTTGTGAATTTTATCATCAAGTTTGCTCTATCCTCAGGATGAATTGTGGAATTCTTTGCATGAGGGCTGTGTAAAATATATGTTGGTTTAACTCCTTGACTGTTTTGAGAAAATATTGGCTAAATGAAGTATATAAGAAAAGTTGGACTATTTTCATATTTTATGACAAACATGTAGGACTAAAAATTTATTTCTGATGCCAATTGTATTTCTGGAGTATACAAGGTGTAGTTAGTTCTGCAAGTAATGCACAATTGCGCTCTAAACTCCTCTGTGTAGCAGCATTTATAGAAGGTTTGCTGTGCCCTTGGCTTGAGGATACACATATCTGAATCAGATACCCTCATCACTAGGTGCTTCAATTTAGGGGGAAGAGCTTAAGTAAACACTAGTATAATAACATTTTCTCATGCTCTGTTGGAAGATTTTATGTGGAATAAAGTGGGACCAAATATGAGGAAGAGTGGCGGGGAAGAGATTGGGCTGGGGCAGGAGAATCTTCAGAGAGAGCTGAAGCCAGAGCTTTGGTTCCGGAGTGATCTTGTCAGAGGAAGCTGATCGAGCAATGGCTTGGGGTTGGCTCAGCCTGGAGTATTATGCTTGAGCTGGAGAAGGAGGTGAGAAAAAGTAGTTACCCAAAGAAATAAGCATTTGCCATGCTCTTAAAGAAATGAAGACAGTTAAGGCAACGTGATATTCCTTCATATGCAGCGTAGACTTTAACTGAAGACAGTAATGGGAGGTCCTCTGTGTGTTACCATCAGTTCACCTGATGGGCTGAGGGAGGCGGCTGGAGGCTCTGTAGGCTCAGTAGGCTCACTGGCCATCCAGATGACTGGATCAAGGTGCCAGTTGTAATGCGTGCTACGCCTTTCAAACTTGAGCCAGGCTCTGCAGTCCATTGCCGTGTTTTACTGAATCTAAATTCCATCCTGCTGCTACTGCTGCTGCTAAGTCCCTCCAGTCATGTCTTAGTCTGTATGACCCCAGAGACGGCAGCCCACCAGGCTCCCCTGTCCCTGGGATTCTCCAGGCAAGAACACTGGAGTGGGTTGCTATTTCCTTCTCCAATGCATGAAAGTGAAAAGGGAAAGGGAAGTCACTCAGTCATGTCCTACTGCTAGCGACCCCATGGACTGCAGCCCACCAGGCTCCTCCATCCATGGGATTTGCCAGGCAAGAGTACCGGAGTGGGGTGCCATTGCCTTCTCCAAAATTCCACCCGAATAACCGTCAATTCTAAAGTACCTAATTATTTTATGTACTGTTGAAAGAAAAAAAAAAAAAAACACTGCCAATTAGTCATGACACACCATTGATTGTAAATAGATCTTAGTTCTAAACATGTTAGCATGTGAAAAAAGTACACGTTATGATTGTTGAGATATGTGGTATTTCGTTTAATCCTCACAATAACGGTGTTGGTTGTTATCACTCCTTTGTAAATCACTATATTATGGTTTTTCAGAGTGGCTCCTATCAGATATTCAGACCTGTGTTTTTGATTCCTCAAATGCTGAATTACACAACACTATACTTTAGTTAATTGTCCTTTATTATTAAACATTTAGTTTATTTCTAAGATTTTTCTTTGTTTTTCTGTTTTCTTTTTCTCTTCATTGTCTTTTCTTTTTTTGTAAGTACTTTAGAGAATTTAGCTAAACTTCTCATTATTTTCTTAAGTATAGATGCCTAGAAATAAGAAAAGTCTAAGCATTCTTAAAACAGCATATAGGATCTTAGTTCCCCAACCAAGAATTGAACCCTTGCCCCTTGCAGTAGGAGCGGGGAATACTAACCAGCAGATCTGCCCAGAACTGTAATACCAGTTTATATTTTTCACAGTGATGCTTGAAGATGTAAGTTCCATCATAACTTCTTTAACATTAGTTATTACAGTAACAGTTTTTTTCTAATTCTGTAGACAAGAATGGCATCTCATTTTAATTTGCATTTTTTGGGTTATTAGATTGAAGACTTGTTCACATTAATTTTTATAGGAGCTTATTGATGTTAAGTTTCTGGATTTTTTATGGCAATAAATAAATTATAAAGTGCAGATTCAATTAGCAACTGTTACGACATTTTTAATTACTAGATTTATTTTTCTTCTGCACTAGCATAATTGCCAAATTTTTATTTATAAAAAGTAATCGTTATAGTTAGAAAAATTTTGGAGTCCTGTTGAATTTCTTATTTTGATCTGTTGCTCAGTTTGTGTTTCTTTTCTTAGATGAGATTTTATATTTTGAAGAATTAATGAACTTAATATGTATAATGTTTATGATCCTGTTAATGGTAGGATAAAATTGTATCTGCTGTAAACGTGAATCTCTGAAAAAATTTAAATTATAATAGTATATAATTAAAATATAATAATATATATTACATTAGGTGGTAAAAATAATTGTGGTACTTTAATAATAGAGAGATACTGTAAAATCTTTTCCTTTTGATTTTATTCCATTACTAAAACTACTTCATCAAAGAGACTGATTTTTCAGCTGATATAAGAATGAAAAAAGTATTTTTCATTTTGATATAAGAATCTTAGATTAATTATGAAGCATTTGGGTTGAACATTTAAAAAGTTTTCTCTTGAGCCACAGTATCTGCTGTTTCTGAATGGCTGTCAGCAATATATTTAGAAGTGCATAGTTGAATCTTTTTTGGGGAACAAACAAAAATTGAATGTTAATAATATATATTAAAATGCAGAATTTTCTTGTGGCTCTGATAGAAACAGATTTTTGAAGGAAAGTTGAAGGGCTGGCACAGTTTAATGGAAAAGCAAATGGATGGACAAAGAGTAGCCTTGTTCTGGTGTTCAGTGTTCTATGGCTATGGATGAGTCACTTAACTTTTCTCTGCCTTTGTTTTTGGAAATGAAGACAATAACATAGGTCATTGATTGTTCATTATTGCAGAAACAGTTAATTCTGATATTCTGCTGAAGAGTTGGTCCACCAGTCTCTGTTGTTACTTGGTTGTTGGTTTTTAAGTTTTGAGTTAAGATGAATTTATTGAAAGGCTTGATCCCATCTAGCGTATTCTAGCTGATTTTGCTCTGTTGATATTAATGGGGTACACTGGATGATGACATGGGTTGTCAGTATCTTGTTAACAAGGAAAAATTATACTCTAGAAGATAGGTTGGACTGTATAATATTTTTGGAGTTAATAAGGGAGAATTTGTGCCAGAGAATTCAAGATCCCAAACCTGTGTTTTTGTCTTGCCAAAAGATGACCTTCGTGTTTTCTCTCAGGCTTGCTCAGAGTGAACACGCACACACAGCACCATCCCACATGTCGTTTCTCTGAAGTTTCCTGCATCTTTCTACATCGTTTTGATCCAAATGTTGAATCTTAGAATGTAGTATTTGAGAATACTGAAGTAAAGCAAAAATGCCAAAGTTGCAGGCCTTTTGTGGGATTGGTACTATGTGGTGGGTGCAGCGTGTGGAGAGTGATGGGCAGGAGCAGCGGTTCTGCTGGCTTCTGGTTCTTGTATTTGTCATTTATTGTGCATTTTCATCTATTCTATGTATTTGAGTATTTCAGTTAACATTTCTGTGAAACCAATTTCCTTTTCATGACTTAAAAATTTTAAAGATACTAAATGGTTTTACTCTACCCTGGGATTACGCCTCTTTCCTCTTAGGGAAAACAATCCCAGTTTTATAATGAAAAGTAGAATACAGGTCACTGAGCTCACCAGAATGTACTTACGTGAAATGTGTTTAATTGTGCTCTGTCACTTCAGTCGTGGCCAACTCTTTGCAGCCCTATGGACTGTAGCCCACTAGGTTCCTCTGGCCATGGGATTCTCCAGGCAAGAATACTGGAGTGGGTTGCCATGCTTTCTTCCAGGGAACCTTCCTGACCCAGGGACAGAGCTTGTGTCGTGTCTCCTGTGTCTCCTGCATTGCAGGTGGAGTCTTTACTGCTGAGCCATTAGGGAAGCCATTTAATGGCAAACTTTAAAAATATAAGTTAAGAAACAACTCTTAAATAATCATTAATGTGTTAATATTAAGGCAGTGGTAGATGAGGAATTTCAGCCAATTTGGATAAAGGACTATTAAGCTGACTTAGTTAAGCAGAGGAATCTATATTCTAAGATCTTGCAGAGACAAAACCCAACAAAAGAAGATTAGATCAAACTGAAGAATCCCTGCGAGGCCTCGGGCTTGGGGGTTTTGGTTAGTGCAGAAGTGAGGCTGGAGGCTCGGGGCAAAGGATGGTGAGCTTGGCTGGAAATCTGCATGTGAAGAGCTGAGGCCTCCAGTTCCATAACTGTCTCACCAGAGACAGAGGCCTGGTTGTCTGGAAAATGGATCTTTACCAGACCAAGGTGAACAGATGCGCCAGTGGCTCTTGCCCACAGAGAGGCGGAGTCCTGCCTGGGTTATTGGGAATGAAGACTGCCCTCCGGGCGATTACAGGGCTTCTGGTCAGAGCCTTCTCGTGCCTTGTAAACGTGAATGGAAAACAAATGTGTTGAGGAAAAGCCTTCCCACGAAAGAGAAAGAACAGAAACAATAGGAAAACACACAACAAGGAAACCAAGATGGTGGAGGAAAATTAGAAATCTGATTACAAAATAAAAATTGTGACGACAGGAATAGACAGTTGAATGGGGGACATTTAGGTGGCATAAAGAGGTGAGGGATGCTTGATAGAAAGGAGGAGAAAGGGAGCGGACTTGGAGGAGCAGCATCAGGTCATAGGACTTTCAGAAAGAGAACAGTAAGGCTTTCTAAAGAACTAATACTGGAGGATTTGTCACTTTTGTGTGACTTGTGCCACCAGCGTGAACGTCCTCTTCTGAGTGTATAGCTCAGTGAATCCAAGTACCCCACACCTGGCGCATCCTCGGGGAGTTTCAATCCTTGAAGCTTGCAGTTCCGAGGGGATAAGAAAAGGAATATTAAGTGATGGGGAATCTGAAAGGCAGAACAGTCCTTGGGTGCTAATTGTTACACCTTTGAAATCCTAAAGAGAAACGACTTTCACCGTAGAATTCAGTGTGTGTGTCTGTGTGTGTGTGTGTTCATTCTATCACTGACATGAAGGTGGACGTGAACGGGCTCCAGCGTGTACCCAGGAGGGAAGGGCGCCTCGGTGATGCTGGGTTGCAGGTCCAGAGAGCAGCTGGCCGGGAGGGGAGAGGGGAGAGGGGAGGACAGGGCCCTGGGGTTGGTTATATAAGCCTTCTAAAACAGTATATTTGGTTTAAATACTCTGTTCTTTTAAAATCAGTTTAATTAAAAAAAAGTTAATATAAAGTACACCATCATGAAGTGCTATCAGTATTGCATAGGACTCGTGGGAAAATTGTAATTCATGCAACTTGAAGTGAACAGCTTAAACTGACGGAAAAGAAGACAAAATTAGGGTGAGAAGAAATTCATGAAGAGTACTCAGTGATTCTAGCGAATTCTATTCCAGGACAGTAATTCTTGTGAATTGAGACTAAATTGTAGCTGAGTTGAATTTTAATTGTTGAATAATTACTGTGTAATTTTATGCCTACAAGATGCATGTCATTATAAAAATAGTAACTGAGGACAAGAACTACTCTGATTTAAAGTCTTTGGACTCAGTTGACCTAAGGAACTTTACAAATAAAGTTGATACTGTAAAAACTCAAGATTGAATTTTGGTGTAGGTGGAAAGCAGCAGCTTTAAAGGAAACCATTCATAGCTATGTTGGAGTAAAGGCAAAATGCCCAAAAGTGCAGTGGAGGAGAGAGTTTTCGCCGTGAGAGCTGATTAAAAAACAAAACAGCTCACTTACTTTTCACTCTGTTTAGGGAAACTGAAGCCCTTTAACCCTGGAAGTAGCATTTCTTAGAGATGTCATGTTTTATGAGCTGGGAAGATGTACGAATGTTTGGATTGTGTAGTCACTGTTTTACAGTTTTAGAATGATTAATTGATTTTGTCTGTGAAAAGTTAATTGTTTAACCCTTTAAGTGCTTTGACAAAAGCATCGTAGTTTCATGAAACACTTTGTATGAGGGATCATCAGTTCAGTTCAGTTGCTCAAGTCGTGTCCGACTCTTTGCGACCCCATGAATCGCAGCACGCCAGGCCTCCCTGTCCATCACCAACTCCCGGAGTTCACTCACACTCACGCCCATCGAGTCAGTGATGCCATCCAGCCATCTCATCCTCTGTCGTCCCCTTCTCCTCCTGCCCCCAATCCCTCCCAGCATCAGAGTCTTTTCCAATGAGTCAACTCTTTGCATGAGGTGGCCAAAGTACTGGAGTTTCAGATTTAGCATCATTCCTTCCAAAGAAATCCCAGGGCTGATCTCCTTCAGAATGGACTGGTTGGATCTCCTTGCAGTCCAAGGGACTCTCAAGAGTCTTCTCCAACACCACATAGCAGTGTATAAATTGTGTTGTCTCAAGTCTTGCTCAGAAAAGCATTGTAGTTTCATAAAACACTTTGTATGAGGGATCATAGCAGTGTATAAATTGTGTTTGTCTCAAGTCTTGCTCAGAAAAATAAAAAATCTAAGTAGATTTTTCCACTCAGGGAAATCCCAATTATAGTGTTTGATTTATTTTGCTACTTATACTTTTTAATACAAATCTACCTTAAAAAAAATTTTTTAATTTTCACTTGAACTTTGCCGACTGGTAAATCTTTGTGTTTTTATCCATGTTTTGAGAATCTATTGTGTTACCCTGTTTCCTTAACTTACTTTTCCAGCACATTTGTGGGAATTGCTAGGTTGGATGGCCAGCAAGGAATATATCTGACTGGAGGGTATATATAGTCCAACGGATTGTACCAGTCAGTGTTTTTTTAACTTTGTCTGAAACATCCAGTCAGTTACTAAACCTGTTGTGTCTTTTTGTCTGTTCATGCATTCACTAATTATTTATTGCTATCTGGTTTCCATCCTATTTTGTCATTCTATCTGACGCTGCTTGAATTTGGATTTTTTTTTCCTCATTGTATTGGTTTCTTAAGTACAGGCGCTTCTGCCAGAATACAGTGATCTTTCTCATGCAGGTCTAATCAAATGGCTCTCCATTGCCTGTGGAATAAAGAATTAAGAGTTAAGGCCCTTTATACTTTGGCAAGGATCTGTCTTGCCAGCTTTTTTTTTCTCTCTCCAGTACCCTCCAGTTTCAGTTCCGCAGTTCTGAATTTTTCCTTTTGCTTTCATTTGTCTGGAGTGCCCCTCCCCAATTCTCTCCTTGTTGAAATCCTTGGACTTTTGAAACCCAGCTTGCCTCACTCTCTCTGTGTAAAGTCACAGCCCCGCGTTGCCTTCAGTCAGGTGGCCGGAGTCATCCTGTCTTCATGCTCACATGTGAGACTATCTTACTTTGCTCTCTGGTCTCTCATTTGTGTGGAACAGCAGGGCCAGGGAAGAACCCAGGTGTTTGTAGGCGGGAGAGGAGCAAGGATGTAGATCCTGAAGGCGTGATCACTGTGAATGTCATCAGTGCTTGAAATTTTCAAATTAGTGTTTTAAAAAATGTTTAAGCCCTAGGAGTTTATAAGGCAGGCCAATGTAGACTTGTTTATAAAGCAGGAAAATACTTCCTTTGGTTTTTTTCCCCCCTTCCTAATTTACTTACTAATAAGTAAGGTTTGTGTAGGTTGGGGTTTGAATCTTCACTTCAAGGAGTTAAGATAGCCGCTGTGTCTTGGTTTTTTGCCTGTTTGGATGCCTGAGTTAGTGTGCTTAGGTGGAGAAAGGTGAGGGAAGAGAAGGTGGTGTAGACTAACTTTACCCGCATTATAGCTCTGGGGCAGCATTGCAGTACTGGTTTTCTGACCTCCTCCCTCCTCACCCCTGCATTTGGGCATCTGGGATATTGTCACCTTAGTTATTCTCCCCTGACCCTGCTGTGAAATAATTGGTACGAATTCTTTAAATGGCATTGGGAGATAACTGTAAGTTTTTGGAGTTTTTAGGGTGTGTTATGTTTGGTCCATAATTGTTTGATGTTATCTGCTGAAAAAATTGTATTTTGTAGGAAGGCATGTTTCTAAAATACTTATACAGCCTCATCATTCTATGACTACTTCAAATGGTTATTATTTAATATAAGTATGAAAAGTGAAGGTGTTAGTTGCTTAGTTGTGTCCGACTCTTTGCGACCCCATGGACTGTAGCCCGCCCGGCTCCTCTATCCATAGAATTCTCCAGGCAAGAATACTGGAGTGAGTTGCCATGCCCTTCGCCAGGGCATCTTCCCGACCCAGGGATCCAACCCAGGTCTCTTGTGTTACAGGCAGATTCTTTACCATTTGAGCTGCTTGGGAAGCCACAACATAAGTATAGTTACGCCGGATATAAAAGTGAGAAGAAATGTAATTAGCCGAATCACTCGATATTCTCCATATGAGTTATTTTGGAATGGATTTGCCCGAGATTTAACATTTTAGTGCTGTAACAGTTGTGTGTCCTGTTAGTGGTTGGTGTCGAGAAAGAAGAATGACTCCTGAAGTCCATAAATACATTTCAGTTTGTCCTTCCAAACCTGGTGCAGTTCCTGTTAGAAGACATTATTGAACGGTATATGATTGATTCAGGCTCCCACCTCATAATCCTAGGACATTTGGTTGAAGTCTGATTTTGTGGAAACAATTTATTGTTTCTCTTACACTTGCTTGTTTGCTTTAAAAAAAAAAAAAAAACTCTAGTGTCTGAGATATATTTACTCTGTGACTTTAATTAGAAGTTAAAACAGAATTTCTGCTCTGTTGGAAACCTTCTTTCTCAGGGCCTTTGCGGTTACTGAGAGTGTTCTGTTGGAGCCCAGCGCCGCTGGCAGTGAGCTCCACTGCGTCAGAGGATGCTTCCTGGGCCCACATCCTGTGGAGCAGGACTGCCCGGGTCACAGTGATATTCACTACCTTCTTCTTAGATTCTTGTTTGCTCTATATTGGAGTCATAGGAGACATGTGACTTCAGCCCTTATCTTTAACCCAAGAAAACAGAGAATTGGTGTGAGGCTGAACAAATGTGAGTGGGTTAACATACCATTCAGAAACACCCACCATGAGGTGTGCTCCCTAACGAATCAGTAGCTGGACCTGGGGGCTGCTGAGAACGTACTGAAGCTCCCATCTCGAGGGCCCTCAGGTCCACGTGGATCTCCTTAGTCTGTTTTCAGTATTCCAGAAAGCCTGATACTCTGGTGGGACTGGAGTAGGCACCCTGCAGTGTCAGCTTTCTCAGTTTTTGATTTTGAATCTCACTGCAGTGACCCTAGCTATTTTCTAGTTGGTGAGACTATAGAATTAATTTGTCAGTTTAACAGATACCTATCTTGTGCCAAGCATTGTTCTGAGCATCTTGATTTATAGCAGTGAATAAAGCCCCTGGATTGAGGAAGGTGATACTCTAAATAACCAAAACATATTATGTCAGATGGTGAGTACTAAATGAGTAACAAAGTCAAGGGGAGTGTTAAGGGGTGCTGGTTTCGGTGGATGGGTGGGTTTCTCTTTTAGTGAGATGATGAAGAAAGCCTCCCTTTGAAGGTGACAGTGAAGCAAAGTCCTGAAGAAGTTCGGAGAAAGCAGTGTCGTTCACGCGGAGGGGTTGCACCGGTAAAGACCAGAGGCCTGGAATAAACGCATGCCTGGTGGCTCAGCTGGTAAAGAGTCTGCCTGCAGTGCAGCAGACCCGAGTTTGATCCTTGGGTTGGAAAGATCCCCTGGAGAAGGGAGTGGCAACCCAATCCAGTATTCTTGCCTGGAGAATTCCATGGACACAGGAGCCTGGTGGGCTACACTCCATGGGATTGCGAAAGAGTTGGACATGGCTGAGTAGCACTAAAAGTGTATTCAAGGAACAGCACAGAGTGGGAGTGAAGTAGTAGGTGTGGTAGCGTCAAAGGGGCGGGGTAAGGGAGGGCTTTTGTGCAGGGTCCTGTGGGCCCCTGGGGAGAGTTTGGTGTTCTGTGAGTGATGGGAGGCGTTTGGAGAGAGTGGAGCAGAGATAGGCACTGGTCTGAATTATAAAAGGATCAGACTGGTGGCAGGGCCAGCTCTGATCCGTGTGGGTGAAGGAGAGAGAAGGTGAGCCCAGTCAGATGCCATGGCGTCAGTCTTAGCGAGAGGCCGTGTGGACTCGGGCTGGAGCGGGGCCTGTTGCACTGGTGAGACCATTCCAGGTTCTGGATAGAACTTGAAGATGGAGCCAAGAGGTTTTGCTGAAGAACTAGACAAGAGAATGGAAAGAAAGAGGAGAGCTGAGGAGGACTTCAAGGCTTGTGGCTCATACATGAGTGATGGTGACATTGTCATCTGATGAGAAGAGGACCCAGAGAGGAATGCATCGAAAGGGGAGGTCGGAGGCCACTTTAGGGTAGAAGGTGCAGGTGGCTGCCCTTTCCTAAAGAGTGATGCTGAGCACCGAAGAATTGATGCTTTTGAACTGTGGTGTTGGAGAAGACTCTTGAGAGTCCCTTGGACTGCAAGGTGATCCAACCAGTCCATCCTAAAGGAGATCAGTCCGGGTGTTTGTTGGAAGGACTGGTGTTGAAGCTGAAACTCCAATACTTTGGCCACCTGATGTGAAGAGTTGACTCATTTGAGAAGACCCTGATGCTGGGAGGGATTGGGGGCAGGAGGAGAAGGGTACGACAGAGGATGAGATGGTTGGATGGCATCAGCGACTCAATAGACATGGGTTTGGGTGAACTCCAGGAGTTGGGGATGGACGGGAGGCCTGGTGTGCTGCGGTTCATGGAGTCACAAAGAGTCAGACACGACTGAGCGACTGAACTGAACTGAACCAATGTGAAGCAGGCTGTGGGTGTTGGGTGCCTGGAGTGAGGGGAGAGGAGTCAGCTGAGGTGGAAACTTGGGCGTTATCAGCACGTGGGGGGTTAGTGCATGAAGCCTTAGGACTAGGTGAAATAAGACTGGATGAGGGATGAGAGTCGATAAGAGAAAAGGCCCAAGGATTGATTCTCCAAGAGTCTCTGACCTTGAGGAGATAAGGAGAATCCAGCCAGAGAGGTTGAGGCCATCCAGGGAGCAAACCAGACGAGCTCACACCCTGAGAGCTGTGAGGAGCTGCTTCCCGGGCGAGGCCTAAGCGCTCAGGTGGAGCTGCTGATGTGAGTAGGGTGAAGACTGAGCCCTGGCCACGTGTCTCAGCAGTGTGGCAGGCTCTCTAGCGACTCTCCAGTGTAGGGGTGACATCTGCGAAGGCAGGGGCTCAAGAGGGGAGGAGAAGAGCAGAAATGGAGGTAGTCAGTGTGGACAGGGAATTGGAGGGTAGTCAGTTGTGATGAGGGGGAGATGGGTGGGAAGCAGAGAGATAGCAGCTCTGTCTTTGTGTGGCCCGAGGGGCTAGGATCTGGTGGATAAATAGAGGAGCTGGTCTTAGGTCTGAGGAAGACTCATTCAGCCTCAGTAATAGACTAGAAAGCAGAATATATGGGCACAGATACAGGATGGTAAGTCGATGCTGTGATGAAAACTCAAGGAATGTTTGATTATTTTAAAAAGTGAGAAGAATTGAATTTTTAAGATATTTTGGTAGATACTGTCTTCAAAGCATATTGTAAAGTAGGATTGGAAGTAGTTGCAGTCAGTTAGAATATCTGAACATTCTTACTGCATTATTTTCACTGATGTAGCAGTTCAGAAAGAATAATATAAAAATATAACTGAATCAATAAAATGAAAAATTCCAGTGAAAAACTCCGGTCCTTTTCATTATCCCTCTGACTCTCTGTTAGTCATTTGAATGCAGTATTAACTGGCAGACAGAATTAACTCCACGTATCATCATGTTATAGTGAAGGGCAGGAAAACCTGGCGTGCTGCAGTTCATGGGGTTGAAAGGAGTCGGACACGACTTAGTGACTGAACAGGAACAGCAGCAATCATCGTGTTTGTTTTTCAGCACAGAGCACCCAGGCCAAAAAACCGTTCCAGTTTGTGCTTCCCTGTAGTCTGCCCATTGAAGGATTTAAATCCAAGTTAAGACTTTACACATAAGAAATAATAAACATTTTAATGTTCATGAAAGAAGTAGTAAGAAGGTTTTCATAAGGCCTTTACGTACATATCTCTTAACTTTCATTTGTTTCTTATGCCATTAAAAAACAGATCAGCACAGCGCTGTATTATCCAGCTAGGTGTTTTTTCACGTCTAGTGACTAATATGCACTACCACGTGCCCAGCAGCCCTGACGAGGCAGAGCTGTGTAGCGCAGTGACGATGAATTTGGACGTAGTTGCACAGGATCCGAATCCTCCACACTCATTTCTCAGTTGTCTCTATTTGGCTAACTTGCCCAAACTTCCGAACCTCACTTTCAGAAGAAGCTGAAAGTGGTAGCTGCCTCCCAGAGCTGTAAAAATGAACTCAGATAACGTGTGGGAGTGATTGAGTGTGATGTCTGTGCACAGTGAAGGTCTGTGAGACGTTGTGATTCTGTAGTTTCCTTTGACAGGCTGAATGAGCTCCATCGCAGCTGTGAGAAGAAAAGTCAGTGTGTCTTCAGTCCCTGTTTTGTGTGATGTATGTGTGCGTGCATGCACGACACAACCCTAGTTAGTACCATTAAAAACAAAACAAACGCTGGGACTTCCTGGTGGTCCAGTGGGTCAGACTGCATATTCCCGACGCAGGAGGCCCAGGATCAATTCCTGGTCAGGGACCTAGACCCCGCATGCCGCAGCTGTGACCTGGTGCAGCCAAAACAGGGAAAAACCCAACAACGTCTTATGAATTCCCTGAGAGCTGCATGGGGTATCCTGGATTATGTTGGCTCATTTACGGGAGGGCGATGGGAATGGCAGTGAAGCAACACCTTCTCCCCTTCCTTTTTAATTTTTGTTTTTCTCTGAGTTTATTCCTCCTGATTCATTTGTTTGTTTAATGAGTTCCTGTTTCAGGAGAACAGTGGCCTGAATTGGATTGGTCTTGCAGCCACCTCTTAAAACAACTCTGCTGTTCATAGGTGAAAATATTCAACTCCTGTTTTGGGACATTTTTTGTTGTCGTCGTTCAGTCGCTAAGTCATGTCTGACTCTTTGTGACGCCATGGACTGCAGCATGCCAGGCCTCCCTGTCCATCACCAACTCCCGGAGCTTGCTCAAACTCATATCCATCAAGTCAGTGGTGCCATCCAAGCGTCCCATCCTCTGTTGCTCCCTTCTTCTCTGGTCATCTGTCTTTTCCAGCTTCAGGGACTTTTCCAATGAGTTGGCTCTTTGCCTCAGGTGGCCAAAGTGTTAGAGCTTCAGCAGCAATCCTTCCAAGGAGTATTCAGGGTTGATTTCCTGGAGAGTTCAAATGCCAGAGATGTCACAGATGTGTTTCAAGGCCTAAAGGATGTTCAGACTTCTTATCATCTTGATGAATGATATTGTACAGTCTAGACTGTGGATTTGCTCACACAGGAACTTCTACTTCCTGACAAATCTGAGTCACATGGAACAAGGGCCTGCAATTTAAGCTGCAGAATGTTTTACTTTGAGCAGAGTGGGGCCATTTTACGTATGTAGGGTGACCCTAGAGAAAAGACATTTCTTTAACTTGAAGACCAATGTGGCTTCTTACATGATGGTCCTTTTCATTAGCCACTTACTCGGAGACTAACATTTCCCGTTGGTGGAGAAAGTGAAAAAGTCTTCACTCTTTCACAGACTCCACTTTTGAAAGACTGACAAACTTTCCAGAAGTAGCTTTTAGGTCTAGCACTAATTATCCAGCGGTCAATATGTAATCATGGGACAATAAATAAAATCCTATTATTAGTCTCAGGGTATGGAAAATTTAAATCACCTGGCATAATGAATATCTTGCTGTTCTATTCTGATATTCTGACATCTATAAAAGAAAATTTGAGCTTCTGAAATAAACTGGGATGTTTAGTCTCTGAAGAATATAGAACTTTCTTTCAGTTCAGTTCAGTCACTCAGTCGTGTCCGACTGTTTGTGACCCCATGAATTGCAGCACGCCAGGCCTCCCTGTCCATCACCAACTCCCAGAGTTCACTCACACTCACGTCCATCGAGTCAGTGATGCCATCCAGCCATCTCATCCTCTGTCGTCCCCTTCTCCTCCTGCCCCCAATCCCTCCCAGCATCAGAGTCTTTTCCAATGAGTCAATTCTTCGCATGAGGTGGCCAAAGTACTGGAGTTTCAGCTTTAACATCATTCCTTCCAAAGAAATCCCAGGGCTGATCTCCTTCAGGATGGACTGGTTGGATCTCCTTGCAGTCCAAGGGACTCTCAAGAGTCTTCTCCAACACCACAGTTCAAAAACAGCAATTCATCAGCACTCAGCTTTCTTCACAGTCCAACTCTCACATCCATACATGATCACTGGAAAAACCATAGCTTTGACTAGATGGACCTTAGTCGGCAAAGTAATGTCTTTGCTTTTGAATATGCTATCTAGGTTGGTTATACCTTTTCTTCCAAGGAGTAAGTGTCTTTTAATTTCATGGCTGCAGTCACCATCTGCAGTGATTTTGGAGCCCAAAAAAATAAAGTCTGACACTGTTTCCACTGTTTCCCCATCTATTTCCCATGAAGTGATGGGACCAGAAGCCATGATCTTCATTTTCTGAATGTTGAGCTTTAAGCCAACTGTTTCACTTTCCACTTTCACTTTCATCAAGAGACTTTTTAGTTCCTCTTCACTTTCTGCCATAAGGGTGGTGTCATCTGCATATCTGAGGTTATTGATATTTCTCCCAGCAATCTTGATTCCAGCTTGTGCTTCTTCCAGCCCAGTGTTTCTCATGATGTACCCTGCATATAAGTTAAATAAGCAGGGTGACAATATACAGCCTTGACATACTCCTTTTCCTATTTGAAACCAGTCTGTTGTTCCATGTCCAGTTCTAACTGTTGCTTCCTGACCTGCATATGGGTTTCTCAAGAGGCAGGTCAGGTGGTCTGGTATTCTCATCTCTTTCAGAATTTTCCACAGTTTATTGTGATCCACACAGTCAAAGGCTTTGGCATAGTCAGTAAAGCAGAAATAGATGTTTTTCTGGAACTCTCTTGCTTTTCCCATGATCCAGCAGATGTTGGCACTTTGGTTCCTCTGCCTTTTCTAAAACCACCTTGAACATCAGGAAGTTCTCGGTTCACGTATTGCTGAAGCCTGCCTTGGAGAATTTTGAACATTACTTTACTAGCATGTGAGATGAGTGCAATTGTGCAGTAGTTTGAGCATTCTTTGGCATTGCCTTTCTTTGGGACTGGAATGAAAACGGACCTTTTCCAGTTCTGTGGCCACTGCTGAGTTTTCCAAATTTGCTGGCATATTGAGTGCAGCACTTTCACAGCATCATCTTTCAGGATTTGAAACAGCTCAACTGGAATTCCATCACCTCCACTAGCTTTATTCGTAGTGATGCTTTCTAAGGCCCACTTGACTTCACATTCCAGGATGTCTGGCTCTAGGTGAGTGATCACACCATTGTGATGGGTCGTGAAGATCTTTTTTGTACAGTTCTTCTGTGTATTCTTGCCACCTCTTCTTAATATCTTCTGCTTCTGTTAGGTCTGTGCCATTTCTGTCCTTTATTTTGCCCATCTTTGCATGAAATAGTCCCTTGGTATCTCTAATTTTCTTGAACTTTCTTTAGAGTGAGCTAAATTGTGACCAGCTTATCTTAATGTAGGTTGTCTACATGTGTTATTTGAATGATGTCTAAATTAAAATCAGTTTTGTGATAGTAATTATGTAGAAGTTTATTTCTTAAATGTAGTTATAATTCTTCTCTGAAAATCTATGAGAACATTACATAACCAGTTCTCATAATTCAGATTATGTTTATCTGGAGAAATTTGCCTGATTGTATTGGTTTTTAAATAACCTTATAAGATATCTTAAATATTTAAGATATTAAGTATAACCACATGGTAACCTTATTAATAAAATATTTGCCTTTATATTTTAACTCCCTGTTTGTTAGCTAGTTAATTTTAGCTATACCGGTTAAGCTAAAGTTATCCTTGGTGTTCTGAGGCTATGTCTAAGAATCAAGGGATAATGGACTTAGCTTTAGACACCAGTGGGTGCATTGGGCTTTCTGAGGTTATATTTGGAAGTACTGTGTAACCTTTGTGAAAACCATCCCTCATTAGGGCTATGGCTGTGATCGCCGGACCTAGCGCTACTAAGATCAGGAGCAGTGTCCTAGCTGGCCTGCTTGCTCCTTAGACTAAGAGCTGTCTTAGACTAAAAACATTAGAACTCTGTATTTTCTTATCAACATATAAGCCTAAAACATAGCTGGCCCTTGGTAGGTACTCATTAAGTATGCACTGGAAAAATGAATGAGTGAGTACCAGAGTTACTTCTTCATTGAGATAGTCAACTTTTAGATCTTGAGATGTTTTCTTATTTTACTTCTTTGTCAAGGGTTTGTATTTAATGGTGGGTATTTTTTCCCCATTGTTAATGAATGCTTATTGCTGATACAACCAAGATATTCACATTAAATTTTAATATGAATGTTTAGTGAATTCATAATATAGTATTAGAGCAATTAAATAATTCCCACGCTTTATAAATAGCTGAACCAGGAAGAGAGGAAGAGTCACTCAGACTCACATCCATCGAGTCAGTGATGCCATCCAGCCATCTCATCCTCTGTCGTCCTCTTCTCCTCCTGCCCCCAATCTCTCCCAGCATCAGAGTCTTTTCCAATGAGCCTCTTTCTTTTGATTGTGATCATGTATACAAATCCTGATAATCATAAACTTTCTCAAACGTAAAAAAAAAAAAATAGCTGAACAAGATTAATGGGGAAATGTTTTCTAAGAAGGCTTTTAAAAGATAATTTCGTGACAGAACGGAAACCTGCTGAAATGTTTTTGAGAAATTTGCTGTACAGATAAGTTCTTATGGAACTGAAATGCAATGCTCAATTGAAGACTGTGCTCGAAACACACAGAGCACGCCAGCCACAGCCAGCGGTTCCCTGTGCCCAGGTTTCTCAGTGTCAGGACACCAGGGAAGCTAATCGCCTTGAGGATACACTGATACACGCAAGAGAAGTTGCCAGTTTAAAGCTGGTGTGCCAAAGGTGCGTGCAATATTCCTTTGATCAACAGGGCTGGGGCCTGGCCAGATGAAAGAGTAGTCTTTTTAAAAGGCAAATTTGATACATCTATGCAGCTCCCTTACCCCCAGCTAGAATTTAAGACCCTGGAGGGTAGGGATATTTGCCAGTTTGGTTTACTGCTCTGTTCCAAGTGACTGTTTGACTGTTGGAAGACTTTCATGAAGCCAGACCATGTCTTTTCTTTTTGCTTGTTTTTGGCCTCTCATTATACCCTTAGCGCTTAGCAGTATGTGGTATATAGTAGGTGGTCACATAAGTAAT
Organism: Aepyceros melampus; assembly: GCA_006408695.1. Lineage (NCBI taxonomy): Eukaryota > Metazoa > Chordata > Mammalia > Artiodactyla > Bovidae > Aepyceros > Aepyceros melampus. The sequence goes on from SJXQ01008830.1 coordinate 60,084, forward strand.
AATTTACAGAATGAATGACTGTGGGAGACAATCTGTAAGGCTTCTTCTTACCCTGTTTAATGGTTCTTCCTTTTTGGTATCTTATGCCCGCAGCTCTTTCAGCTCAATTCTAAATTAACATCTGCTAGAGAAGGAAATGGCAACCCACTCCAGTATTCTTGCCTGGAGAATTCCAGGGACAGGGGAGCCTGGTGGGCTGCCGTCTCTGGGGTCGCACAGAGTCGGACACGACTGAAGTGACATAGCAGCAGCAGCAGTGCTCAGTTTCTGATACCCTCACTACTTGAAGCAAGCCATTGTCATATGTCACAGTTACAGAGTGTTATGACGGCGATCTTGGAAGGCGATGGTGGCATGGCAGGCAGTAGCCCGTGTGTGGTGGATTGGGTCTACGCGTTCTGCTTGGCATGCATGCTCGCTGTTGGGATCATCACTGGAGTTGCAGAAAAAAAAAATATGGATGTGAATGTATTTGTCACCCTAGCCTCCAGTGTATTTGCTCGCTAAGGAGTGTCTTGGTGATACACTTTCTACTTTTCAACAAAGCCTAAATGAAAAGTTAGGAACGTACCTCTCAATGGCTACAGATTACTGTCTGTAGGTTTTTTCTGTTGATTCCGAACTGCTTACTTATAAAAAGCTGCTCATCGGGTGAGTACTAAAAATGAGGCAATTTTCAGTTGATGATAGTATAGTATAGAGCATTCCCTCTCTTCTTGAATAACTTAAAGAATTTCAAGAGTTTTAAATTTGCTTAGCCAACCCCAGTGCTTCTTATCACTTTTTCCCTTTGTATTTTTGTGCATATGTAGTCGCCTTTAATGTGTTTCTGGTTCTAGTACAGAGCAGTTGTTTAAGTGCTCTTCCTATGCAGGCATTCTTAACATGTAAGAATGTTGATTGCACTGGTGTTCTAAATGATTTTCTCGGGCCAAATATTATGTCTAAAAGAAAAAAATTTTTTTTCATGGAATGAATAAGTTAAACTTCTTTCATGAGAGATAATTTATGTCACAAATGAGGATTCCAGAAATAAATAAATAGAGTTATTTTAAGAGAGGTTTTGCTCTAGTGAAAACTTTGCCCATGATGGTCTTCCCTAGTGGCTCAGTTGGTAGAGAATCTGCCTGCAGTGCCTGAGACCCAGGGATCCATCCCCAGGTCAGGAAGATCCCCTGGAGAAGGAAATGGAAACCCACTCTAGTACTCTTCTGGGGAATTCCATGGACAGAGGAGTGGGATAGGCTGTAGTCCATGGAATCACAAAGAGTAAAGAGTCAGACACGACTGTGCAGCTAGCTTTCACTTTTTTACTTTGCCCTTGATGTAAAATAATATTTCATTTAATAGAAGGGGGAGTGAGTGTCTAGCACCCCTCCTGTATCAACTTGTAGCTGATACAAGTTACAGCATTGACACAGAGTAAGATAAGTTCAGATCAGAATCTGGGCCAGACTGGCTTGGTTCAAAGGCAGTGGATGTGTTTGATAACGGTGTTCAAAGTAGCTCTTCTGGAGTCACACTGCCCCAGTTTGAATCGGTAATTTGCCTAAGTGTTCTAGGTTGGAAATCATTTTCCCTCAGAACTTTAATGACATTGCTTTATTAATTTCCTGCTCTCAGTGCTGCTGAAGCCGTTTTATTCATAATCCTTTTGGTATGACTCAAAGTTTTTTCCTCCTTTTTCCTCTCATCTCTCTGAAATGTTCTACATCTCTTTATTTCTAGTGTTCTGAAATTTGGCTGGTTTTTTTTTTTTTTTTTTTTGGAATCTGTTTTCAGTTACTGTGTTGAGGATTTAATGGGCATTTTGGTTAGACTCTGGAAAATCAGGCCTTTCAGTTCTGGTGAGTTTTCTTTGGATATTTGAAAGCTTTCTCCCCTCTTTATTTTGAAGGATGCAGGATATCTGCTTTTCCTGGTATTTTGATGCTGAATTCTTTGTGTCATTTTTTGTGTTTTCCTTTTATTTTTCTTTTTTGCCCCCACTTTCTCTTTTTCTCCCCACCCTTGGATTTCTGAAGAAAAAAATTGTCTCAACTTTATTTTTTGTACCTCCTAATAAGCATTTTGTTTCTGCCATTATTTTCTTAAAGAAAAATTATCTTGACACTTGTTAAGATGACAAATACAGCTTTATTTAGGACCATAAGAGTGTCTACTACTTACTAAGAGTGTGTTAGGTTGCTTGTGCTGGCATAATAAAATACCACTGACTGGGTGGCTTAGACAGCAAATATTTATTTTCTCACACTTAGGGGGCCAGAAATCCGAGGTCAGGTGCCAGCATGGTTGGAGTCTGGTGAGGACTCTCTGGGTTTCAGATAGCTGTTTCTGCTGGACGCTCACAGGGCCTTTACCTACATATGTACACTGAGGTGGAAAGATGGCTCTCTTGCCTTTTTTTGTAAGGCTGCCAATCCTGTTGGGGCTTCCCTGATGACTCAGATGGTAAAGAATCTGCCTACAGTGCGGAGACCTGGGTTCAAGCCTGGGGTTGGGAAGATCCCCTGGAGAAGGAAATGGCAACCCACTCCATTATTCTTGCCTGGAGAATTCCAGGGACAGAGGAGCCTGGCAGCTGCAGTCCATGAGGTCGCAAAAAGTTGGGACACGACTGAGCGACTAACACTCCCCACGCCACCAGTCCTGTTGGATTTGGACCTGCCTTTATGATGCCATGTAACCAGGATTACCTCCTGAAGGCCCTGTCTCCAAACAGTCGCAGGGGGATTACGGCTGCAACATATGAATATTTGGAAGAATACAATGCAGTCCACAGCAGACACATACATTCAGTCTATAATAGAGGGTTTACAGTAGGGAGAGAGACTGGGTTCCACTTAGAATACAGCAAAGACAGCTGGGGACTTGGAGCCAGTGAGCAGGGGTCAAGGGGATGCCAGAAACTAAGTGGAAACCGCACGGGTAGGGGATTTCTGCTAAACTGAACTAAAGGGGCTCTTGTTGAAGGCAAATTAAGGATTTATATATCAGAGGGATGAGGAACTTGATAAGATATCAAGGGTGAGGGAATTTCCCTAAACAGGCTTAGCAGCATTCTTGCTAAACTGGCCTCTGTAGGTCTAACAAGGAGCAGACAGACTCCTTGAGGCCTCAGCAGGGCTCAGAGGCCCGGTGAAGTTTGGTCAAGAGGAGAGTTTTGGTCTGCACACTCTTCATTGTTCTTGGTGTTTCTCTTTCCAGAGACCCTCTGTCGGCTTCCTGAGTGGCTAAGACGGTAAAGAATCTGACTGTAATGTGGGAGACTGGGTTCAATCCCTGGGTCAGGAAGAGCCCCTGGAGGGAGGGCAACCTCCTCCAGTATCCTTGCCTGGAGAGTTCCATGGACAGAGGAGCCTGGCGGGCTACAGTCCATGGGGTCGCAAAGAGTTGGACATGCCTTCGGAGAAGAACCTCTAGGTTTCTCTTGGGGCAAAGATGGGAGAGAGGAGGGGTTTGCCTAGTGTATGGAGCGTGTGGCTGGCATTAGAAGTCTCTCTCAGAGAGCTTCTGCGCAGTCTCCCTTATGTTAGGCCTCTTTTCACCCTTACTCCTAGAAGACTGTAGTTTTAAGTCTTTTGAGCGTCAGTGGTATAATTTGGGCTGTCTTTCGTCTGTCTTCCTCCCAGATCTGGGGTTTGCCTCTTGGGTGTGCTGAGTCAGCTGTCTTCCAGCCACTCACTCCCAGCTTCCGGAATGGTGTCGCTGTCGTCTCCTGGGTTCTCCCTGCCTTGTGGACTGATATCTTTTTAAAGAATCTTTTTGCAGTAGATTTAGGGATTTAATGAAGGAACAACAGTAGATGTATGCATTTGAGTTTCCTTTAAGCCTGTTGTCTTAACTGGGAAGCTGCAGCAAATGGTTCAAATGGGAAAACAATTTGAATAGTTCCAGGAAATTTGCTATTCTTTTTTGAATGGTTTGGGTTTTGCTTTACTGTGATTTTCCCCCAGATATTTAATGATTCCTAAATGATCCCTCTTGACTGTCCTGTAGTTTCCCTTTGTATGTAGAACTTAACAAGACCACTTTTCTTGAAATTTACTGGTGGCTTCAAAAACGCCTGTGGGGAAATGGAAGAAGACAGTGTTGATAGCAACAGTTGGGTGCCATTAGAATGAGGATCTCAACCTTATGTTACTTAATCCTCATAGCAATTCTGTAAGGTAAGTGATATTATCACTTATGGGTAAGGATGAAGATAATGATCAGAGAGATTAACTAATTTACTTAAGAGCTAGTCAGACAGTGGTGGAGCTTCATTTCAAACCTAGACTTTAAGACCTTTCAGTTCCTCCTAGGCTACCAAACTGTGTGAACAATTCTTTCATTCTCTCAGTATATGTTGAGTTGCCTGCTTCATGGTGGGCCTTGGGGCCACAAGAGGACCATGCCCTAATGCAGCCAGTATATCATGATCAGACTTAACTTTCAGTAGAATTTCTGGTGATCTGTGAGTATTGGCAAGAGTAGGAGTAGGCAACTAAGTTAATTACAGGAGTCCTGGTAAAAGGCATGTTGGTTTTAACCAGGATGGCAGAGGAGCTACAGAGAAGTGGGTGGATTTGAGATACCTGTTGGAGGTAGAGCCTGTAGGATTAACGGGTAATAAGGATTTGGAAGGAGCGGAAAGAACTGAGGATGACTCAGGGTTGAACTGAATGTTGCTGGGGCCTTTACTGACATAAAGAATGTAGTGGAACAAGTAATAACACAATGCTAATAACAATGTTGCTTCTGTTAGAGATCTCCATAACGAGGTGTCTAGTATGCATGCCAACCCCTGGGTATTCAGCGGTGTTACAGACGGGAGGAGTAAATTTGAGCATCGCTTACACATAACTGTTGTTGTTTAGTGGCTAAGTCTTATCTAACTCTTTTGTGACCCCACGGACTGTAGCCCGCCAGGCTCCTCCATCCTTGGGATTTCCCAGGCAAGAATACTGGAGTGGGTTGCCATTTTCTTCTCCAGGGGATTTTCCCGACAGGATCTCACTAATGTCTCCTGCATTGGCAGGCAGATTCTTTACCACTAAGGCACCAGGGAAGCCCATGACTTACATATAGATTCTGTTTAAAGCCCTGGAACTGGATATGATTATTTAGGGAAGGTGTGTAGATACAGGTGTGGTCATCCAGATCTGAAGCAGTGTTGCTCGTTCACTTCTATGGAGAATCCTCGGTTCATTTCTTAACTGTGAATTGCACTTAAATATGATCACATTTGGAGAAGGAAATGGCAACCCACTCCAGTATTCTTGCCTGGAAAATCCTATGGACAGAGGAGCCTGGTGGGCTACAGTCCATGGGGTCACAAGAGTCGGGCATGACTTAGCGACTAAACCACCACCACCACGATCACACTGACTGCTTTTCGGACAGCAGAGCCCATCATGTAACCACGGCCTGGAAGACATTAACCAGCAAGCACTTTGCTGGCTTGCCAACAGTTAGCAGCTTTTTGATTGAACCATGTACCAGACATCCTTATCCTTCACAAGGGACTGGGCCTGATGGAGAATCCACAGGGGATCTGAGAATGCCACACGGAAGGAGAGTGTGGGCACAAGCATCTTTCGGTGTCTTTAAGTAGGGAGATGCTCGTGTAACTGAGAGTGGGCAGGAGGTAAACACTGTGACTGTTGCTGTCTGTTTTGTTCTGCGCGCAGTGTGGGGAGTTCTCTGCAGCCGCCATGGAAGGAAGGCGGTGGCAGAGCAGGTGTTCCTGTGGGTGCAGCAGCCTCTGCTGGGTCCTTCTGTGGAGCTGGTAAAGGGTGGGGCGAGGACTACCTGTGCGGGGGTACTCGTGTCTTTCTGTGAATTGTGATTTACGTGTTAACTGAAAGAAAGATTGTTATTAAAAAAAACAAAAACAACTCCAAAGTGATTCACGTTCCTTTGTTCCTTTGAAACAGGAGGTCGTGACAGCTCCCTTGGAAGATGGAGGACGGAAGGCCCGTGTGGGCCCCGCACCCCACAGAGGGGTTTCAGATGGGCAGCATCGTGGACATTGGCCCCGACAGCTTAACTGTTGAGCCCCTGGGCCAAAAAGGCAAGGTAAGGACGACGCCAAAATCTCACTTCTTAGGTATCTCCCTTTTTAATGAAGTAGGTGTTTTTTTTTTTTTTTTTTTTTTAGCTCAAAGGGAAGCAGTTTTCTGGGGAGTGAATCATAGTTTTGTACCTAGTCATTTGATTGAATTAGAGGTACAGACCCCTGGGGGAAAATGATATCCCTTCTTAAAATCAGATAATAATTTAGTGAGCCTGTAAGTAACATATTCTTAAGAAGAAATAGCTACATAATAAAATATAAACAATAACATTTTTATTCCTGATGCCATATAACTGAAGTTATGAATATATATCTGTGATATATGCAGCCTGTTACCAAGTAAAAATATGAAAAGTGAATGATATGAAATTTTGCTGTTTGCTTTAGCTTTTGAATAAATTTAAAATCATTTTAAGTTGAAATATAGTTGATTTACAATGTGTTAATGTCTGCTGTACAGCAAAATGATTAAGTGATACATATATATACATTCTTTTTTATATTCTTTCCCATTATGGCTTATCATAGGATATTGAACCTTGTTGTTTATCCATTCTGTAATTATTTTTTTTTTTATTAATTTTTTATTTTTTTAGTTTGTTTTGCTTTACAATACTGTATTTGTTTTGCTACACATCGACATGGATCAGCCACGAGTGTACATGTGTAATTATTTTTTAAAAACTTTTTATTAGTTAATTTACTGTGTGATTAGAATAAAAATATTTCTATTAAGGAAAGATACTGTACTTAAGTCTTAAACATAACCATCTATTATTGTTTTTTGTTGTAATGGCATTTTTAAACCCTAAAAGCATATTTCTGCTTTGTACACATTGGTATCTGTCTCCTTTTAGGCTTAGACACAGACTAGACCGCATAACAAAATGAAAGTCTGGCGGAAAAGTGACCTGGAGTCTTCATTTTTCATGGAGACTGTAGGGCCTGTTTTGTGGGAGAGCTTCACTCTTCTTAGTTTAATAAATATTCCTGTTAAGTAGGACTTCTAACTTAAATTTGTTGATATCATTTCTGTTTACTTTAGACTCTGCCAGTGTTCATGAATAATTTATATTCTACTGATACATGGTTAACTAATGCCATATGACTGCCATCCTTCTGGGAACCTTAGAAAAACAAGGTAGATCTCTCATGAGGTCTGTTCACAGAGAAAACTATTCTGTTACTGTAAACAACCCAGGAACCTAAATGCATAATATATAATGTGCCGTGTTAGAGGAGGCCAATTAAAGATACCCTCAGGAAAGAAAAGACAGAGTGTTTCTAGTTTTTCCTTTTATTAACAACTACCTATTTGTACTTAACAATGCAGTACATGTTCTAAAAAAAGAAAGAATTTTAAAAATAAGCTCAATTATTTGTATATATTTGAAGTTGTAGGGGAGGAAAAATTTTCCTCTGCCCTTTTGGATCTCCTGGCCTGAAAATTAAATTGCCATAAGACAGATTCACAGTAGGAACGCACACAACTTCTATCACATTTTCACATGAACATAGCAGCCTTCACGAGAGAATGAAGAATTAAAGAAGTAACCAGACCAGGAGGCTTTTATGTCTTTTAGACAAAGAAACAATAAATTTGAGAAAAATTGATAAGGCAGGGGCTTTTGGGCTGAGGGTGGTGAATTGTAGAGAAGTGGCAGAGAGGGCCGGGGTTAGTCTGACAAGACAGGGTTTTTCTGCACAGATTTCTCTGGCCTCCATTCCCTCCCCTGGTTATAAGCATGGCTCTTTCCCCCTGGTGGAGGGACATTTCAAGTGGGAGTTTTATCTCTTGCTTTCAGGAATAAAAAGGGTCAGAGTGCACTTGTTACAGCTGCTGTTTCTCAAGTGCTTTTAACTCAAGATTATCAGTATGCCAAAGTAGTGTATTTGGGGGGAGGTGACAGAAATGTAGTGAGTCTTTCTTTGTCCTTCAAAGTCTTTTTTTTCTTTTAACATATTTTGTTAGCACAGTAAATCACAACCACAAAATGAAATGAAAAATACATTTCCTAGTTATATTCTGTTATATTAATATGTATTCTGTTGTACCCACAAGTATTCAGTTTAAGGATGGAAGAAACTTGCTTTATGGGTATATGCTTTTTTGTATTTTAAATATTTTATGTGCTTTCTGCTGTGCCTTGTTAGTATCAATCAAGTACACACATAGAATCAACTCAAACACTTAAAATTTAAATTGTGGAGTCATAAAAACCTTGTGGATTATAGATTATTTATAACTAAAATTGAAGTTTCTTTTCACAAGATTTTTTGGAAAGTGAACAAATTCTCAGTGATTTCTTTTAATTCCCCCTCTCCCTACTTCCTGGTCAGAGTCTTAATAAATTATAAAGTATCATGACAACCATGTGGTTAAAAATAACTGTGAGAGAAGCAGCCTCTTGTGTGGACGATTCATGGAGTAGTGATCATCAGCATTTGAAAATTAAGAAAGTGCAGAAAGCAATGGACAAGTTAAACAGATCTGTTTGCTGATACAGTAGAAGCGTGGAAGAGCTGGTTAGCTATCATGGGGAGTATGTTTTAGCTCTCATGGGGAACATGGCAGTGCCTCTTAAAGTTTTTCAGTTGTGGCACATAGTAAGAAATAGATTTTAAACTGCATTAGGTAGGTGTATTATTCATGTGTGTGTGTATGTGTACTGATAGCAAATAGATATTTCATGTCAACAACACACATGTGTATGTATTCAGATGAAACATCTTTTTCTGTGTGATGCATTCTGATATTTTCTGATATCTTTTATTCTGTTAAAAATGCCATCTTGAACCTCTCAGTTGACTTCATGTTCCATATTTGCAGCTGGCTGGCCTTCAGACTAAAGCCCTGAGCATACAGCATTTAAGGCTACCTTTCCTTTTCCCAGTCTGCGTTGCTGGTCTTGTATCTGTCCGCCGGCAGTCTCCCCCTCACACTCTTGCCGTACCCTGGGTCTCGTGTGTCTTTCTCTTCCTCTTGCAGCCTTCTCCCTCGGTCCTCAGGGGTCCGGGTGGTGCTGTGTGTCTCTGCTCACAGTATTCCTTTGGCCTGGAATGCCGCTCTCCAGAGCCCTGCGCTCAGCAAACACTAATCCATGTCTCAGGACTGACTGAAGTCACCTCCTTTCTCGGGTTTTCCCACAGATGCTCTGTCTCCTCCTCCTCCCATGCAGTCAAGTTTACTGTTGATGACTCTTTGCTTTGAGGAATGGTATGCATTCTTAACCTCCGTAACACTTTATTGGAGACTGGTTTACATTTCTCCCCTCCTGCTGGACTGTAATCTTCTCAAGACGGGGGCGGTTTCCTTTGCCCATGTTTCTGTGGAGCTGGATGCACTGTGTTTGCTGGGTGGTAGGTGTTTACTGCAATCTCCTGAGAGGAGAAAAAGCCTCCTCCCTCTAAGAGAAAACAACTGCCTTAATGAAACAAATTTCCTCTTTCTCACTGAGTAGTGGTAAAGGGGGAAGAAAGTGGAGGCGGGTGGCCATTTGGGTGATGAAACAAGATGGAGAGAAACTAGCTTTAAGGGCTCACTACAGGCTGGATCATCAAAAAAGCTAGAGAGCTCCGGAAAAACATCTATTTCTGCTTTATTGGCTCTGTCTTATTGTCTATCACAGTAAACTGGAAAATTCTGAAAGAGATGAGAATACCAGACCACCTGACCTGCCTCTTGAGAAACCTGTATGCAGGTCAAGAAGCAACAAGTTAGAACTGAACATGGAACAACAGACTGGTTCCAAATAGGAAAGGAGTATACAAGGCTGTATATTGTCACCCTGCTTATCTAACTTATATGCAGAGTAGTACATCATGAGAAATGCTGGGCTAGAAGAAGCACAAGCTGGAATCAAAATTTCCAGCAGAAATATCAATAACCTCAGATGTGCAGATGACACCACCCTTATGGCAGAAAGTGAAGAGGAACTAAAAAGCCTCTTGATGAAAGTGAAAGAGGAGAGTGAAAAAGTTGGCTTAAAGCTCAACATTCAGAAAACGAAGATCATGGCATCTGGCCCCATCACTTCATGGGAAATAGATGGGGAAACAGTGGAAACAGTGTCAGACTTTACTTTTTTGGGGCTCCAAAATCACTGCAGACCTGCTAAGTCACTTCAGTCGTGTCCGGCTCTGTGCGACCCCATAGACGGCAGCCCACCAGGCTCCTCCATCCCTGGGATTCTCCAGGCAAGAATACTGGAGTGGGTTGCCATTTCCTTCTCCAACCTAGGTAGCATATTAAAAAGCAGAGATATTACTTTACCAACAAAGGTCCATCTAGTCAAGGCTATGGTTTTTCCAGTGGTCATGGATGTGAGAGTTGAACTGTGAAGAAAGCTGAGTGCCGAAGAATTGATGTTGGAGAAGACTCTTGAGAGTCCCTTGGACTGCAAGGAGTCCATTCTATGGACAAGGAGTCCAGCCAGTCCATTCTAAAGGAGATCAGTCCTGGGTGTTTATTGGAAGGAATGATGCTAAAGCTGAAACTCCAGTACTTTGGCCACCTCACGCGAAGAGTTGACTCATTGGAAAAGACCCTGATGCTGGGAGTTTTTGGGCGCAGGAGGAGAAGGGGACGACAGAGGGTGAGATGGTTGGATGGCATCACCGACTCGATGGAAGGGAGTTTGAGTGAACTCCAGGAGTTGGTGATGGACAGGGAGGCCTAGCGTGCTGCTATTCATGGGGTTGCAGAGTTGGACACGACTGAGCGACTGAACTGAACTGAACTGAACAGGCCTTTCAGCTCTGAGCTTCCCCTTCCCACTGCAGAGCACTTTTTCCTACAGCCCTTTTTCTGACATCTTAGAGGCTCCAAACATAGTAGAGCCAACACCTCCCACAGTGGAGTCTGGAGAGGCCTTAGCCTCGTGGCTGAGGCTGTGAAAGTGGCATGTAGCCCTGTGACATCGGGAGCTGTTTCTGAATGTGTTTTTCCTGTAGAATCATTGTTATGAATTGTGGGTTGTTTTATAGCACCATTAATATACTTAATGTACATTATAGATTAGTTCTCTACTTGTGATTTATCCTTTAAACCTTCCCTCACATATAATGTTAAGAACATGTGTAGTGGGTTCTGAACAATTAACTTTTAGTCTTCAGGGCATAACAGTTTTCTAATTTGGATATGACTTTGAATGGTGGTAGTACAAGCAGCCTGGATTTTAAGTGTACCCTGTAAACTGTGGTAGTAGCCTTGTCTTATACTCTTGTATATATATTCATATATAGAATTTATACATAGTATTCTAAAATCATTAAGCAGCTTTTCCTTAGAGATTTATTTGATACGGATGGTTTGGAACTTCAACCATAAGAGTAATTGTAGTTGTTTGAGAAATAGAAATGTATAAGCAACTATTAGAATGGCATGGAGAAAATTTAATTCTCTTTAGATGTAATTTGAGATCATTCTTTCTTTCTTACGAGATACTATCTTAATTCTAGAGTTTCTGCCAAAGCATTTAAGTGATATAGTAAACCCAAGCTTATTCATAGATAACCGTAATTTTATGTACCTAATAGTTTTTGATGCTGTGTATTTGTGACACATTCCTGTATAGGACTTTGTCTCTAATGTATTTTACTGAGACAGTAGCATTAATTAAATTATAGTCTGTTAGTGTATCTGATTGATTGGCTGTTACTTTTTCCTTTTTTAAAACAAAATTGTGGTATATATACCCATTAACATTTTTATTTTTTGAGAAGTTATTAAAAAACATGCCTGTGTAATGTACTATGCAGTATGCTAGTATTAACATATTTCTTGTTTTGTGCCACTCTTGGTTCAGAGCATAGGATTTTTTTTTTATTGATTTCTATTACTGATTTCATGTTCATAGTAATAATGAATAATATATTTGAAGTTATCCTGCTTTTGTATTAATGACTTGTTGGATCTGGTATTACATCTTAATGAAGAGCATAATATCGTAATTATTTCAATGTATGTAGACAGTTAAGCTCCTTTGTCTTTACCATTTATAAGCTTCTGGACTAATAAGCTCTTGTTTTGGTTTTTAGACATTTTTGGCTCTCATAAATCAAGTGTTCCCTGCAGAAGAGGACAGTAAAAAAGATGTGGAAGATAACTGTAAGTATCAGTTTAAAAAGTAGTTCTCATCATAGAAAAGGAAACCATTCCTTCCAAAAATATATGAGTGATTATATTACAGGGTACACTATCCTGGTTGAGAAGAAAGGTTTGATGTGAAGGTTTCTGTGAATGGAGGAGCCCCACAGTTATAGATGCGTTGGTCTCCCACACATGGACTTTGGTGAAGGAAGTCTCTTGAATGTCTTTTTAGTATTATCTCAGTTGTGTAAATACAAGAAATGGGAATAATTTATTGACTCTGAAGCCTAAACTAAAGATCTCATGGGTTTGTTTTTTTTTTGGAAGAGTTATTTTGAACCTCATCTGGAATCAGTTTGGTTGTTTTTTTTTTGTTTGTTTGTTTTTTTTAGTGTATGTGGTTCAATAATTTGGAAGTTGAGTCAAAAGCAACCATTTAATGCCTCTGTTTGAAAGAAAAAAATAAAATACCATGCAATAAATACTAATTGAAAAATTGATTTCAGAACAGTACATTAAAGTGCAGCATTAGTTTGACTTACAACTGCCTTGGACTGTTTGGTGGAAAAGCACTGTATCCAGAGCAGTAGGCAATGTATATTCTTACATTGTCCAAACGAAGCAGTAATCATGTTTCATTTTTTATATGGCAAGATTTCAGAGCCATGTCCAGTTGTCATGGATTTCTTTAAAAGTATATGACTTCAAAAACCATTTAAAGAAGAGAGGTAAAGAAGGAATGTGTTTTGTCCTTGCTGGTTTTTCTGGAGTTCACATTTGAGCAGGCCTGCAGGATTCCCATCTATGACGTAGAATACAAGAGTAACAGTGGGCGTCCAGCGCCCAGATTCTGACTATGCAGTTAGGAAGCTGGGTGCCTGTGGGCAGTTTCTCTCTCTCCTTTGAGCTTCTCTGTCGAATGGGACTAATAATGATTCTGTTTCATCCTTAGAGATGATATATATAAAATGCTTGGCACAGTGCCTGACCTCTAACAGCCTCTCAGTAAATGGTATCTGTTGCTATTAGATGTAAGAGACTGGAGGAAAAAAATGTGGAGCTCCCCTCCATTCCAAAATTGCTAGAGAATTTGTCTGATGGGATAACATTTTTTCTAATTAGCAGTCAGAACCACAGCAACAGAAAGGAATGAGATTCTGCTGTATCTGAAGTGAGAGAGAAAATTCTTCTCTGTTTTAACTTGCTAGGGTATTCAGAATTGGTAGCAGTCCTTTTCATGTATCAAGACAGTGTTTTCTGGCATTCTGTGGGAAGCACCATGAAGAAAGGAGAAAGGAGTCCTAGTGGGGCTGGGGTAGTGAGGATGGGGAGGTGTTACTGGAGGGATCGTCTTTGAGCTGACCGTAAAGGACAGGTAGGTTTTTGACACAGAGATGCAGAGGCATGATATTTGAGTTTGATAAATGGTTTAGTCTGCCTGCAAGTTAGACCCTATTAAAGAAAATTGTGGAAAATTATATGAAAAGGTCAGTCGAGTGCCAGTTTACTAAGGGCCTTGAATACTGGACTTGAATATGGACTTTGGTAGTTGATGGAGACCCACTGATGAGTTTTGAGGAAGAAAGAGATTTAGTCAGGGGTCTGGTGTAGTTATAAGCTTCCCTAGTGGTTTAATCAATAAAGATTCCACCTGCAGTGCAGGAGATGCAGGAGACCCTGGTTTGAGCCCTGGGTTGCCAAGATCCCCTGGAGAAGGAAGTGACAACCCGCTGCAGTACTCTGGCCTGGAAAATTCATGGACAGAGGAGCCTGGCAGGCTACAGTCCATGCAGTTGCAAAGAGTCGGAATCGACTTAGCGACTAAGCCACCACTAGTGTGCTTAGACGGAGAAGGCAATGGCACCCCACTCCAGTACTCTTGCCTGGAAAATCCCATGGGCGGAGGAGCCTGCTAGGCTGCAGTCCATGGGGTCGCTAAGAGTCGGACACGACTGAGCGACTTCACTTTTACTTCTCACTTTCATGCATTGGAGAAGGAAATGGCAACCCACTCCAGTGTTCTTGCCTGGAGAATCCCAGGGACGGGGGAGCCTGGTCGGCTACCGTCTATGGGATCGCACAGAGTCAGACACGACTGAAGCGACTTAGCAGCAGCAGCAGCAGCAGTGTGCTTAGATGAGAGCCATGAGCAGTCAGGGTTAGAGAGAAGAGAGACGGGGGCAGTAGACAGGCAGAAGGCTCCTTTGGTTACAGGAGTGGCGATGAGGCCTGCACTGGGCTTGGGACTGTGGAATTGGAAAGAAAGGAGAGCCATTTCAGAGGCTCAGACTGTGTTGTGAGTGCCTACCATGAGGCGATTGCTGTGCTGCACTTTATTGCATGTGTAAGGACTTTTCCAGTGGTCATGTATGGATGTGAGAGTTGGACTGTGAAGAAAGCTGAGCAGTGAAGAATTGAGGCTTTTGAACTGTGGTGTTGGAGAAGACTCTTGAGAGTCCCTTGGACTGCAAGGAGATCCAACCAGTCCATTCTGAAGGAGATTGACCCTGGGATTTTTTTTGAAGGAATGATGCTGAAACTGAAGCTCTTGTACTTTGGCTACCTTATGCGAAGAGTTGACTCATTGGAAAAGACCCTGATGCTGGGAGGGATTGGGGGCAGGAGGAGAAAGGGACGACCGAGGATGAGATGGCTGGATGGCATCACTGACTCGATGGACGTGAGTCTGAGTGAACTCTGGGAGATGGTGATGGATAGGGAGGCCTGGCGTGCTGCGATTCATGGGGTTGCAAAGAGTCGGACATGACTGAGCGACTGACTGAACTGAAGGACTTGGAAGTGAGTTCAGAGCAAGGAACGGCAGAGGACGGTCCTCATACCCACTCAGCTTGCAGAACAGATGAGTGGGGAGTGGTGGTGCTGATGATGGAAACGGAGTGAGTGGGGTAAGAGTGGGCTTGTCTGCCTGAGCGTGTGGTGGAAACATGAAAATGGAGCTCAGCCAACTGTGGGCTGGGGCAGTAAATCAGGTTGGGAGAATCGAGTGTGTCAGAGTGTTAGTGGAACAGACGTCAGAAAAACAAGATTTCTACCTCGATGCTACTGTTGTAGTTTAAGACACACCTAATTTCTCCAGTATTCTTATTTTGTCATATCAGTTGGGAGGCACTGACTGAATGACTTGTTCCCTTCACACTCCGAAATTTCATCTTTTTTATCTTCTGTAAAATTCTGGGCATCAGATTGGATTAGTGTCATCCACTAATCTTTGTTGTGTCAAAAACGTGTAAACTCAGCACTGTCTGTGACTTCCCTGGTGGTCCATGGCTGAGAGTCCGCATCCCAGTGCAGGAAGTCTGGATTCTACACCTGGTCAGGGAACGAGACCCAGCGGGCCACAGCCGAGACCTGGTGCCGCCCTGTAAACAGACAGGAAATACTGTTAAAGATCAGCACTATCTAAAGTCGTACTGTCTTTCCACTTGAATGGTGCCTGGTTTTTTAGCCAACCTTCATTACTGCGTATGTGTGCTTAGTCACTGTGTCATGCCCAACTCTTTGCAACCCTACGGACTGTAGCCTGCCAGGCTCATCTGTCCACGGGATTCTCCAGGCAAGAAAACTGAACTGGGTTGCCGCAGGTTCCTTATCGACTGAGCCACCAGGGAAGCCCAAGATTACTGGAGTGGATAGCCCATCCCTTCTCCAGGGGATCTTCCTGACCCAGGGATCGAACCAGGGTCTCCTGCATTGCAGGTGGATTCTTTGCTAGCCGAGCAACCAGTGAAGCCCTCCTAACTGTGTATTCACATGATACTCACTGGAGACACTCCTCTTGCGAAAATTTGTTTAAAAATCATTATAACATATATGTAAGCTAGAGATATTTTAAATCAGCTTCTGGAGTTTACAGATACCAGGGAAAAGATGGAATTAAATTTAACCTAACAGATGAATTTTAGCTTGGGTCCGAGTGATTCAGATTAAGATGGCATTGTTTTATTTTGCTTCTTTCCTTCAGATATCTAATGATTTACAAAATTTCCATCTCAGGTTCATTAATGTATTTAAATGAAGCCACACTACTCCATAACATCAAAGTTCGATATAGTAAAGACAGAATTTATGTAAGTATTTTACCTGTGGTTTAAGTTTTGTGGGGATTATTATTTTACATGCTGCTGTTTGATTTTATTGAGCTTGAAATTTTCTTACCAGGAGATCACACTTGACCTGAGGCTGTTGAATGGAGCCTGAGCTCCATGAGGATGAGAATTTTTTCATAATTTACTGCTCTTAATTCCAGAGCTTAGACCAGGCATGGTACACGGTACTTAAGAAATATTTGAGGAATGAAATAATGAATTCAGGGCTTCATCCAATATTTTTCAGCCTTAAATCTATCCAATTTGGTTATTGAAAAAAGCATTAATTATTTTGAACTTTGATTTTTAAATTTTTGGCATATATTTATAGATGTGTTTAATTAATGCACTTTACACATTGTTCTGCAAAACATTTAAGTCAGACTTAAGGCATACACAATGAAATTAAAAACTTGGATGACAGAAAATGTAAATTAGAATAGAAGGCAGTATGTGAGGAAATTTCAGGAACACGGAAATGCTGACCATGGGCCTGAATAGTTGCAATATTTGATTCCAAAGAGAGAACTTTCCTTAAAAGCCCAGGATATTTAAAAATGAAAGACAGTGCTTTTAGTGTATTAAATAGGGTTGCACCAAAGCATTCAGGTGAATGCTTAAATGGTATGTTTTAATGATCATGATTCATTGGGCATGTATGAGGTTTTATTCTAGTTATAGGTTCCTTTGTTGGCTGCAGATAAATTACCCTGCTGAGCTCTCCTGTATGGGACTCTTCATTATTTTTGAAAGAAGAAAACACATGGTTTCTTTGACACTTCCTAGATCAAATGACGTTCTTAATTTTTTATATCACTATCAGTTTGCCTAATTGTACTTACTTAATTCTGACTAAATTACCTTTAGTCTTTGCCATCTGTCCAAGTAGTGACAGCTGGGAAATAGAACTCATCTAGTTAGTCTTTTCCAAAAGAATTTATCCTCGCTTATACACAATATTAAGTCTTTCCTTTTTTCTTTGTTTTTTTCCCCCCTAAGTCAAATAGTATATTTAGGTTAATATAGATATGGCTATTCTTATTTAGAAATATATTTGGAAGCAAAATTCATTTAATCAGCAGACTAATGTTGAATATCTAATGTGTGCTAAATGTTTTAGGTACTAAAATAATAAAGTTTTTAAAGTTTGTTTGTTAAAGCAGTTTAACTTGTAACAGGTCAGTAAAAGTTGATATAGCTGTAACCATCTTTTAGGTAGAATTGGCCACTATTTTTCTTTACATGGCTACATTACTTGGTGGTTGTGAATCAGTTTTACTTACCTGAGCAAATTTTAATTGTTTTAATATCTTTTTCTTGAAGTTTACACATTTTAAACTACCTTTACAGAATCATCTTACTCAACAAAACAAAACACTGAGATAGCTGGTTTTTATTTGGGATGATTATACATAAACTTCTCACCCTGGAATTTTCATTGGTCCATTAATGTTTCCTATGCAACAGTGATGTTCTACTTGCTGACTGTGGCCACTGATAACTGAAGGTTTACATGCAGAATTCATTATACTTTCATAAAAAGTACAATGCATAAAAGCACTGCATTTGATCAATAAGTCTCTGCTGAATCACATACCTGATAGAAATAATTACTTATTTGTGAAATTTTAAGTTTTTGTTGCTCATGTGTGAGTCTGCATCACTCTGGAGAATTTTAAGATTATTTCTATTTGTTCTGGCCTTCTTTTCCTAAGATGTGTATGCAGTTGGGTGTACACTTCTGTTAGACAGTGGCTGTTTAGCATCATCAGCTCTTGTTTGGAAAACCAGTGTTTTCAAAGTTAATGAAAGCTGTTAACTGGTGGGTTTTTGCCTAGCCAGTTATGCCTTTTATTTATAAAACCATTATAAAACCACACAAACAGAATGATTATTACTGTAACATATGTAAGAGAGTGAAGCAGTTCAGAATAGTTTGAGTTGGATATTTTTATACTTCTCATTGACCAGAATTGCCACTGTTCTCCCATAGACATTGAACATTTTCCTTGGTTACTAAAGTCTCTATTGCTTTCCTTTTTTTTCCCATGGAAAGATTATTAACTGGAATTTATTTTTCACCCCACCCCAGGAAAAAAGTTTGAGAGTATTCACTGAATTTTAGATTAGCAGGCTGAGAGTTTGGGGTTTCCACATCATTTCCCTTCCACAGCTAGAAGCAGAAGAGAAAAAAATATGGTCCTGTATGCCCTAGTTTGGTCTGCAAACCACAACCAATTGCTAAACCACAACTCTCTTTCTACCCACAAAGAATTTTATAAATCCTATTGGTGGCATTTTTTTTTTTTTTTGGGTCTTTTGAAGCCACGGTGAACTTTCAAATTTGAAAGCAAACTTCATTGCTCATCAAACATTTAGCCCTTCAGTATTCTAGGCAATAGTTAGCATGTGTTGTTTTGCAAAAGTCTGTGACCAAGTGGTCACTGCAGAGCCAAATCAGTCCTAGGTTTTCAGTGATGGGCATAGGCCTCAAGGGTTCCATGAGCTATGCTACACTCTTTAGTAGCTGTGTTACACTCTTCACTGAAGAAAGTAGTCTAGACAAGGAATACAAATAAGCAACATGCAGGCTGTAGTTACAGAGCAGATGTTGTAAGTGGAGTCAGCAGAAGATGTCTGAGATGGAGGAGCAGAGGCCCAGGTCTGCCCATGCGGAGCTGGTGGTGGTGTCTTGAACCTGGGACGGCGAGGGGAAGGGAGTGTGTTTCCTTTGATGCAAAGGGAGGTCAAGAGAGGTGATTTGATTTTGGATGTGGCAAGTTTTAGATGCCTATGGGATAAGAAGATGTAAATATTTATTAAGTGTTGAAGAAATAGGGGTCCATTAGAGATCAGGGAATGTTTAGGGCTAGAAATGCAAATTTGGGAGTTCTAGTTACAGAGAGAATTGGGGGTGTCTACTTGCTGTATGTTCTTTCTTTTATGAGCTTTGTTTGGTTTTAAATGAAAATAATTGGAAAATTTAATGTTTACACTTTTCCCATTTAGACCTATGTGGCCAACATTCTGATTGCAGTGAACCCGTACTTTGACATACCTAAAATCTATTCTTCAAATACAATAAAGTCGTACCAAGGAAAATCTCTTGGGACGATGCCACCCCACGTGTTTGCAATTGGTAAGTAATTTCGTTATATCTTAATTTTTATTTCAGTTTTACACAGTCATTCAGTTTTTCTTTTGGATTAGTAAGAGATACCATGAATCGACTATATGAAGGCCTGTGTACACCTGACTGTGTCACTGTGTTAGGAGCGTGTCGCTCACACAGGGTGGGGAGGAATACTTTTGCTGCCGACTCATTACCTTTGTTAAATGCCTGTGTTCTCTTAAGTGTGTCTATCCAGTTGAAAGTAGGTCATAATAAAATGTGACCTAATATTTTTGTTTGATTCTCTTTAAAGTGTCCTCCTTCTACAACTAAGAAGGAGGCCCAGACCATTCGCTCTTACCCTTACTTATGAGTGTTTACCTCAGCTAGAAGGGGGATGTGAGAACAAACACCTTCCATGCTTTATCCCTCATCAGGGCATTTTAAATCGTAAAGGGTGGACAGTGACACATGTTTCATATCTCTGGAGAATCTTCATGGAATGGCAGCAGCATCTGTCTTTGCCTTTCTTGGGCACTGTCTCTCATCTCGAAGCACGTTAGCTCTGAAAAGCAGAGAGAGAGTTGCTTGAGAGACATCCCCTGTAGCTGGTGGCTACAAGTACAGAGATGTTAGCTAAGCCTTGGAATTCAGACTCAACCAGCAGTTAATTGTGACATGTTTTGGTTCAGGTGTTTAGCGCAGTTAGTTTCTGTTCGTACCTGGGTTTTGGCTTCACTGGGCTTCACCTCCAGATTTGACTGCACATGTTCTGGGTGCTGCTGGGCAGAGTGAATATGTGCACCAAGTCCAGTGCAGCTGGTTCTATGATGCTCTGATGGGCGTCTGCATGTGTTCTATCAGCTGGCGAAATGGTGAGCAAGTTCATCACTAGACAGAGTTACATGTTTAAAATGTAGTTGCTTGCTACTAAAAAAGTGTTTACAACAGTTCCACAGAATTGAGTGAAACAGATTGCTGATGAATTAGTCAAAGGGGTGTGAACACTCTTGCGTGAGTTTGCATTGGGTCCTTAGAGAAAAAGCCATCTGTAGAGCCTTCTTCACTGGTATGGGTAGCAATTGTCTGGGGTGAGAAATAGCTGCCATACAGGGCTCAACTTGTCAGGACCTCATTTTTAATTAAAGTTACTTTAATTTAGTCCACTTTAACAGAGTCAAATTATGCTCATCTTGTCTGCAAAGTCCAAAATATACAGCTTAAATTGTTGGAGGATAATGAAGATAGTTAAAAATTGTATATATAAATAATGGCATATCTAAACAATTGAAAGCAGTTAATTTTGCCTGGTTTTGAAATGTTGGTAAATTCTGCAAGATGTTTATGTTTAATGGTAGAATTACAGGAGGGAAAAAAAAAATCACTGATCTGTTGTGCAGTTGTGTTTTCTTTTTTCTCCAGCAGAAATTTTGGCTGCCAGATTTCTTAATTGGTAGCTTGTTACTCTTTGCTTAATTCTCTGGGGTTGTCATTAGTTATGTATAGTGAGCATTTTTCATCTCTCTGAAAATATATTCTGGTATTAGGAAAAGCTGATCCACTGCTCATAATATGGAGACATTCTAGTGCAAATATAAGAGTTGTTTATTTGGATTTCATATCACTTAGCTGTCAGGATAATTATAGAGAACATTTAAAGTATATACTTGTAGAGATGTTTTGAATACTTTTAATGATTTTATTTAAAATTTTGGTTCGGCTTCCCTGGTGGCTCAGAGGTTAAAGCATCTGCCTCCAATGCGGGAGACCCGGGTTCGATCCCTGGGTTGGGAAGATCCTCTGGAGAAGGAAATGGCAATCCACTCCAGTATTCTTGCCTGGAGAATCCCATGGACTGAGAAGCCTAGTAGGTTACAGTCCATGGGGTCGCAAAGAGTTGGACGCGACTGAGCGACTTCACCTCACCTCACCTCAAACACACATTTATAATTTATTTCAGCACAAGTGCTTTCTGTTAGTAAATGGACTTTCTGTCATTTGGAAATTTTTATTTAATACTTTGTTCATCACTAACAGTGTGGTATTATTTTGACTCTAGCTGATAAGGCTTTTCGAGACATGAAGGTGCTCAAGATGAGTCAGTCCATCATTGTATCTGGAGAATCAGGAGCTGGCAAAACAGAAAATACAAAATTTGTTCTAAGGTGAGGAATATTTAGCTGACCTAAAATGTTTTGAACAAGTTGATTATTTTTAGTTGTGGTAAAAAAATATACAACATAAAATTTACCATTTTAACTATTCCTAGATGTACAGTTCAGTAGTGCTGAGTATATTCACATTGTTGTTCAGCCAATCTCCAGAACTTTTCATCTTGCAAAACTAAAATCCTATACCCTTTAAACAACTCTGTTCCCCCTTGACCGACCCAAGTGCCAGGCAACCACCGTTCTTACTTCCTGCCTTTTCAATTTTGACTACTCTGGACACCTCATATAGGTGAAATGTACAGCTTTTTGTTTTTCTGTGACTGGTTTCCCCCATTAGCACGATGTCCTCAAAGTTCATCCATGCTGAGGCATGTGTTAGAATTTTCCCCATTTTTAAGAAGCACTATTCTGTCATGCTTATATATCACATCTTGTTTATCCATTCACACATCAGTGGGCACTGGGGTTGCTTCTATCTCTTGACTCTTGTGAATAGTGTTGCCTTGAACATGATATGAACAAAGAGTTAACAAAGATCTCCTTAGATTTGACCAGATTAACCTTGCGTATTTTGCATACGACATAGTTTGAAATGGTGGGCTCTGTTTCTGCTACAAAAACAGGCACCTTATGTAGAAGCCAAGCTGGAAATTTTTGAAATCTAGCTCTGAGGATTCTCAGGAGGATCCTAGAGGAGACCAGTGCTGGTTAGGCAAAAGGAAATCTCCAACCATTCCTTCAAAATCCAACCATTACATTGTTTTCAATATTCCTGCTATTAGAGTGGTCAGAATAATTTTTTACCTTAAGTTTATGATGACTGACCTTCTTGTTTCTAGCTCCCCACAACCCTCCTCCCAGCGTCAGTGATAAATATTCCTATGTGTAATGTATATCATTTCAGACACAATAGTTGGTTAAAATCAGAATGTTCCCAAAAAGTTCTAAAAAAACAATGCTGGTTTAGATGTCAAAGACCATCCAAATAGGATTTTAAATATCAGAAAAGCTATAATAGAATGCTAGGTACATTTAAATACAAATCTGTAATATTTAAATGAGCCATTCTAGTACATGATTCAGGTTTCAATGTTAGATGTGTTAAATAATATTAAAAGTAGAAATATAGGCTGCCAGTTCAAGATGGCAGTATAGAAGGACATACACTCATTTCCTCCTGCAAGAGTACCAAACTTGCAACTAGCTGTTGAAAAACCATCGACAGGCAGAAGGACACTGGAACCCACCAAAAAGATATCCTATGTCCAAAGACAAAGAAGAAGCCACAGTGAGACAGTGGGAGGGGCACAATCACAAGAAAATAAAATCCCATTCCTGTCAGGTAGGTGACCCACAGACTGGAGAAAAATAGTATCGAAGAAGTTCTCCCACTGTTGTGAAAGTTCTCAACCCCACGTCAGGCTACCCAGCCTGGGGACCTGACAAAGAGACTGGGAATCCCCAGGGAATCTGACCTTGAAGGCCAGCGGGATTTGATTATAGGACTTCCATGGGGCTGCGGCAAACAGAGACTTCAGTCTTTGAGGGCACAAAGTCTTGCATGCCCAAGACCCAGAGGAAAGGAGCAGTGACCCCAGGGGAGATTGAACCAAAACTACTTGCTGGTGTTGGAGGGTCTCCTGCAGAGATGTCAGTTGGCAGGGGCTCATCACAGAATCAGGAGCATTGATAGCCGCAGTCCTGGAAGGTCCCCCATAGCATAAGCCCTCTCAGAGGTTACCATTAACCCTGCCCTAAAGTCCAGAGACCCCAGGGCTGGGTCTCCTTAAGCTATCAGGGAGGGAATGTAACTCCATCCATCAGCAGATAATTGGATTAAGGCCCTGCCCATCAGAGCAAGACCCAGCTTTTCCCCTCACCATTCCCTCCAGTCAGAAGGCTTACACAAGCCTCTTAGCTTCCTCCATCAGAGGGAGACAGAAGAAGCAAGAAGAACCACAGTCACACAGCAGCTAAAACAAAGACCACATTACAGGATGAAAAAGCAGAAAGTTGTGTTCAGGATGAAAGGACAGGATAAAACCCCAGAAAAACAACTAAATGAAGTGGAGATAGGCAGCCTTCCAGAAAAAGAATTCAGAATAATGATAGTGAAGATGATCTAGGATCTTGGGAAAACAGTGGAGAAGATGCAAGAAATGTTTACCAAAGACCTAGAAGAACAAACAAACAGACAAATAATACACTAGAAGGAATCAGTAATAGGATAGCTGAGGCAGAAGAACAGATAAATGACCTGGAAGACAGAAGGATGGAAGTCACTGCCAGAAAACAGAAGATAGAAAAAAGAATGAAAAGAAGTAAAGAGAGCCTAAGAGACCTCTAGGACAACTTTAAAGACAACAACATTCACATTATAGGGGTCCCAGAAGGAGAAGAGAAAAAGGACCTGAGAAAATATTTGAAGACATAATAGCTAAAAATTTCCCCAACATGGGAAAGGAAATAGTCAACCGAGTCCAGGAACCCAAAGAGTCCCAGGTGGGATAAACACGTAGTAATCAAACTGACAAAAGTTAAAGACAAAATATTAAAAGCACCAAGGGAAAAATAGCAAATAGCATACAAGGAACTCCTATCAGGTTATCAGTTGATTTCTCAACAGAAACTCTACGAGCCAGAAGGGAATGGCACGATACATTTAAAGTGATGAAAGGAAGAACCTACAACCAAGAATACTCTACCCAGCAAGACTCTCCTTCAGATTTGATGGAGAAATCAAAAGCTTTCCAGACAAGCAAAAGTTAAGAGAATTCAGCACCACCAAACGTGCTTTACCACAATGCTAAAGGAACTTCTCTAGGCAGGAAACAAACAAGAAAAAGACCTACAGAAAATAAGCCACAAACAATTAAAAGAAACGTGGAAAGGAAATAGTCAACCGAGTCCAGGAACCCAAAGAGTCCCAGGTGGGATAAACACGTAGTAATCAAACTGACAAAAGTTAAAGACAAAATATTAAAAGCACCAAGGGAAAAATAGCAAATAGCATACAAAGGAACTCCTATCAGGTTATCAGTTGATTTCTCAACAGAAACTCTACGAGCCAGAAGGGAATGGCACGATACATTTAAAGTGATGAAAGGAAGAACCTACAACCAAGAATACTCTACCCAGCAAGACTCTCCTTCAGATTTGATGGAGAAATCAAAAGCTTTCCAGACAAGCAAAAGTTAAGAGAATTCAGCACCACCAAACGTGCTTTACCACAATGCTAAAGGAACTTCTCTAGGCAGGAAACAAACAAGAAAAAGACCTACAGAAAATAAGCCACAAACAATTAAAAGAAACGGTAATAGGATCATAGATAATGATAATTACCTTAAATGTAAATAGATTAAATGCACCAGAGACATAGACTGGCTGGGCAGATGAAAACATGTGCATGTATACCCTTCCACTTACAGCATCATTCTGCTTGACTCCCCTAAATTGTATATAATTATTTTATAATGTTAGGTTAATCATGTTCCCATTGTGACTTGCAATTATAATTATCTTTTGTTTTTTGTCTGGCTATTGACTGTGAAAACTGATAAGCATCTCTTACTGTTGTGATTATGTAACTATTACTCACTCAGTACTATTTGTGTTATGATTGGTCAGTAGAAAAAAAATAGAACTCTGTATCACCAGAACTATGATTTAATAGAAAAACCTATAATCACTTTTCAAAATTCAGATACATAGCAGAATTATCTTGGAAGTTTTTGAAAAATACAGATGCCTAGATATCACCTCTCTTTTCTCTAGAGCCCCAGATATGTTTCTAATAAGCAGCCATGTTTAAAAACAACTGTATTATATGATGATATATTATTTTTATCTAGTTCATTTCACTTTTTCCATTTCATATTCAGTGCTCTCATTTCATTTAGTTTACGTTTTCCAGTTTTTCCACCTCTTCTTGTTTTTCTTTTGATGTTCTTTTTCAAGTCTTTAGCAAATGTAGTAAAAAAGCTTTTATATAAAAAAATATATAAATAAATATATTATTTCAGAAACTTATGAATTTTTGCCTAAAAAATTTATGACAGTTTGATCCCTTGTTTGACAGTGTGGCTAGAATGCTAGATTTCTAATTAAAAAAAAACAGATATGCAACAAGCAACAAAGGTTGACTTTATAGCAAAAGGAACTCTAGTCAATATCTTGTAATAACCTATAATGGAGAATAATTTCAAAAGTAATATGTGTATATGTATAACTGAATCACCTTGTATGCACTGGAATTACTGTAAATCAACTGTACTTAAATAAAATATATAAAGAAAAAAATTTTTAAGCAATATAATACATACAATATCACTGTCATCTAACTTTTTTTTATCCTGTATTTTAAACAGATATCTGACTGAATCCTATGGAACTGGTCAAGATATTGATGATAGAATTGTTGAAGGTGATAGAACTTTTTAAATTCTTATTTTTTATTGTTATGTACTGAAATTAAGAAGAATCCTCTAAGTGGTCTGGAATGTTCTCACAGAGATCTAGAAGACTCCAATCTCTTAAAAATCTTTGCTCCGTTTTTATCTTGTCATTTATTTAATGTCGTTTTTCCCCTGACCCCATGTACACACTAAGAGGGCAGAGATTTTATAGATTCAGAATCCCTGGAATAGTACTTGGTACTTGGCATGTGCATCATCATTTATGGAGCTATGAATGAGTGAAAGGAATGCATGAAGCCTTCTGGCCTGTGTGTTTTGTTGACCTCGTTTTAGTAAAGGAGAAAAGGAGAGGGTTACTTGGAATGGAGGTGCTGGGGGAAATCATTTTAACAAAAGAGTACACTTGGAAGGCAAGACTCTGTATATTGATCTCCTTAAGCAGTCAGTGTCTGTACACCCTTTAGACAGTCTTCCCATACCCGGTTTGGACACTGCTGGTCCAGGCAAGTCTGCAGTAGCCTCTGGCAGCACAGGTTCCTCTCTGGTCTCCCCTCCTGTAATCTATTCTCTACGTGGAAGCTAGAATGATCTGTTTTGCTCTAAGCTGTTTATTGGCTTCATTTGTCTCTCAGAAACCTACCTTGCTCTTTGTACCTGCTGCTTCTGGTCTGATTGAGTCATTTTTCCTGTGAATGCTTTAGTCACATTGGTCTCCTTATAGTTCTTTGAGGTGTTTCAGGCCTCCTTGTACATCCCTTACCACTTCCTACCAGACACTCAGTATTTAATAATGATGATGGTATTGACGTGTGTGGGATGCATTAGGTGTTGCCTGATTTGCTTAAAATGGTTACCTCACTTACATCTTCACAGAATACGAGGTAGGTAATGTGTTATCCCTGCTCCACAGATGAGAAACTAAGGTAAAAAGAGTCTAAATGACTTTCTGAAGAGTAAAATAGCTCATCAGTTGTGGAGAAGGGACATGAAGACAGACATCTTAATTGCATAATCTACTAAGTGCTCTTTTTAATACTCCTGACATTAAAAAAAAAAAAAATTCAGTTGAACAAAGATTTGTCAGGAGCCTTCATGCATTTTGCTAGATCATGGCAGGCAAAAGTTACATATACTTTTCCACAATTATATAAAATATCCATGTACATGAATATAAATTCTACTCTAGTAAACAAAGTTTACATCAATAAGATTTTTCATATTTCTTGATATAAATAATTTTCTAATTTTGTGTACAGTTCTCATGGAGGTATGGTGACACACCAAAGTATAATCACAGTAAAGTGCTTTTAGTGAGAGAATTGTCGTTTAAAATTGAATGAGTAAATAAAAACAAATTAGGGATTAATTGAATGAAATACTGATTAATATTCTGACTTGATTATGTGAGGCGCAAATTCACTTGTGAATTGGATATAAGCCTAGTTTCTGTCATGAGAACACTCTGTGTGATGTGTAACAGGCTGTAGTTGAGGACCAATGGAAAGGGTTATTCCACATTTTTCTCCAGCCCCTTACAGAGGATAGAATTACCTACAGCCTCTTACGGAGGATAGTGTATGTTAACTGGCAGGACCATAGAAATCTTGAGGTGACGTATACATGCTAACATTTCTTTCAGTTTTAGTACTTACTTATTTTAGCAAGTGACGCAACCCGGGAGTGATCTTTAAATGGATTTCGAGACTAGTTAAGCCTTCTACTGTGGATAGACAAAGAGAATGGACTTTAGACTATTTCATTAGAAATATTCGAGCAATAAACATATGAAGCAATTTATGAGATTGTTGAAGGAATGTGTGAGTAAGAGTGACACTAATCTGGTATAATTATAGTTGAGACTATGGTGAGTCAAGAATGGACTCTAGTAACTCTTTCAATAATGTAGAGTATGTGTGTGTTTGTGTGTGTGTGAGAGAGACATTATAAAATGAAGACAATTAAAATTTTGTTCATTGGAATTTCAAAAATTATTCTTCTGAGAACCTTTCATAGGTAATTCTATAAACTGAATTTGTTAGGTTTTGTTGGATGTGCATGTAAAAATGTTAAATCTGGAGGTTATGTTAATATATATATTTAAAAGTAGGTTAACTAATAACATCTTGCCTGTATTTTATCATAGGAGTTTGCTGTTTTCTGCTTGTGTAGGGCTGATGTGGAAACTATAAAAATATTTAGGGAGTGATTTTTAAAGTTGAGTTATAAATTTTGTAATCTTATGACTTGTGAAAATTTCATCTTTGCCATAACACATTTTCTTTTGATAAATTTTGAATAAATTTTCCATCTCTTGTACTTTAATAGGGCCTGACATAAGGGGAGTCAAGAAATATTTGTGAGATTTGACATTACAAGTGAATTCATTCATGTTAGTTTTTTAAAAATATTTTTCTAGTTATATGTATTTATTAATAAATGGGAACACTATGTATATTGCTTTGTAAATTTCCTTCATGTTAATTTTTATGGCATATTTTCATTTCATTTTTAATAGCTAACCCACTCTTAGAAGCTTTTGGAAATGCGAAGACTGTTCGCAACAATAATAGTAGTCGATTTGGGAAATTCGTAGAAATACATTTCAATGAAAAGGTAAGTGAGAGTGAGTTTTGGGTTAATATATTTGGGAAGTGTTTTTAGAAAAAGCAAAAAGTCTTGATAGAATTGGTAGTGTACTTGAACTCATTTCAAATATATTAAAATTTTTCTCTTACTATTAGATATTTGGGAGAATATATATGTTCATTGTGATCTCTAAATTCTAAAGCTTGTGTTTATTAATAGTTATCTGTTTTTCCCCTTTATTTGATAAATATTGCAACCTCTTTGATAGACAAATGGTTACTAGGAAAGATAGTTTAACATTGGTAGTTATACTTTAAGACTTCAGATGCAAAACTGTAATTTGTCTCTGTTTTGTTTTCCAGAGTTCAGTTGTTGGAGGATTTGTTTCACATTATCTTCTAGAGAAATCTAGGATCTGTGTTCAAGGCAAAGAGGAAAGGAATTATCATATCTTTTATAGGTTGTGTGCTGGTGCTTCTGAAGATATTAGGGAAAGACTTCATTTGGGCTCTCCAGATAATTTTCGGGTAGGTTGGATGAAAAGAAATTTTACACAGTTTTTGCAAATGGAGTTGTCTTCTACTCTAAAACTTATTTCAGTGGATTTTGATGTCTAGTTGCAGATAACTTACCTTCAGTTTAGTGTATTGTGATAGAATGACTTCTGTAACAAGTGGATCTATATGGAGGTTTATTGCTCAGTTTATAACACTATATGAGAAGATGCATGATGGGATAGGTAAAAGGAAAGATGCTAAACCAGTTATATCAATTGGTTATCAGTTTATCTTCAATAAGCAGTTTATAATAGTTCTGTAATGCTAGCTTTACAGTCACCTTTGACTTACTTACAAAAAAACGTTTGACCACTGAATTAATATTAATAAAAGTTCCCTACTTGTGTTCCTTAATTCATTTCAACAAATACTTATTGCTTACCCTTTGGGTACCGGGATTGTGACATAGTTAAAAAGATAAATGATACACAGTTCCTGCTTCTGAGCAGTTTAGAAACTGGTGGAAAACATGGACACACTTTTGACTGATATGTTGAATGAGTAAGAGAGATGCATAGGAAGCTGATGATTTTGGAAAAAACCTTACTGGAACAACTGATGCTTGATCAGAATCCTGAGGGATTTTCAGGTATTAAACTAGAGGAGGAAACATGCAAAGGGTATTCCTGGTAGATGCAAAGAGATAAACAAAGAAAAGCAGGAAATAATTTAAAGTGAAGGACAGGAAGGATGGGAGTTGAAGCTAAAGAGTTTGGTCTTTTTTCTGTAGTTAGTAAAGAGTGGTTGAAGGGTGTTAAGTAGAAAGTTGGAATCAGGTCTGTACTTAACTTCAGGAATATGGAAGATAGCTTTAAACAGGGGGTGGGGTGGGGTGGTGGAGGAGGGGATGGATAGAAATTGTAACCATGGGTAAGTGAGTTGGGAACCTGTAGATGACACAGCAGTTACTCAATGCCTGAATTTGGTTTAGCGATGGCAGGTTACTGAGGAGGGGATTTGTGAAACAGGAGGTAAAAGTGACATGACTTGGAGACTGAATTAGGTAAGGAGAAGGAGGAGTCTGAAATTATTTTCCAGGATTTGATTAGGATAACTGGGTGGCTATAAATACCATGTTGGGGCCAGATGGAAGATTTGTGGTGTGTAGGATGCATCCAGTTTTGGATTCGGTGGAATATCCAAGTGGAGCTGTTCAGAAGACTGTTGGGTGGGATAAGATCAGGTCAGAGCTGCGGGGACAGGTTTGTGAGATGTCAGTACGCTGATGATAGAACTGTGAGGGTGAGGAGATGAGATTGTGCAGAGAGATTGCATAATGTAGAACAGCATGTGCCAGGATCCAAACTCGAGAGGTAAAGAGGGTGAGTAGACGAGCTGTCTAGGAAAGGAAGCCCAAGCGGAGCTGGGAGAGAAGCATAAGGAAATCAGGAAGCCAAGGATCAAAGTCAGTGTTCACGTTCAGCAAGTGGTGACTGAGCGGTCAGTGTAGTTCACAAGTTCTCAGCTGGAAGACGGCGTCCCTGTTTGGAACGTGAGAATTGTGGAGTGCAAGTCGGAAGTGCAGTCGGTGTGAAGTTCTCCAGGTGATTCTCATAGTCCTTTTTGGCTAGTAGTCCTCCACTTGAGAATCATGACACACATTTATATTTAATTATTGTTCTGTGTGTGTGTTTGCAACCTGGCTTCTCTTTATTACTTCAATCAATTTCTTTTAATACATATATGGACATTTAACAACTGTTGTTTTAAAATGCTTTATAACTGCGTCTGTGTATGTAGTTCTGCAATGTTTAACCTTCCCCTGTGGTGGTGGTGATGTAGTCACTAAGTCAGTCCGACTCTTGTGACCCCACGGACTGTAGCCCTCCTGGCTTCTCTGACCATCAGATTCTCCAGGCAGGAATACTGGAGTGGGTTGCCATTTCCTTCTCCAGGGGATCTTCCGACCCAGGAATTGAACCCAGGCCTCCTGCATTGCAGGCAGATTCTTTACAGACTGAGCTATGAAGGAAGCCTTTAACCTTCTCTAGAACTCATCAAATTAATTGGAATTGGGTTAGTTGCCCACAGTATCTTCATGACAGTAGAAGAGGCATTTCTCTACAGTGATTTTTAGAAAAGAAATTAATTAATATGACTCACATGGAATTTAATGATGTTGATGTGGCTTTGCCAGCACTGAGTTAAGGATAAAGTGACATGCCTGTTGTCTTAACATAGTGTTTCTTTCTACTTGGGGGCTTGGGAACGTAGTTCCTGTGTCTCAGAATGTAGTCTTTCCTGGCACAAGGACAGCCATCCTAAGAGGGCAGCCTCTGAAGTACCTTATCAGGTCAGAGTTTCCTGTCCCTGTGGAGTGAGCTAGGGGCATGATTTCCTCTTACACGGGAGTCCTTTTGGTGGTAGGAGGAAAACTAGAGGAACAGCCTTAGCTTTTACCTAAAAACATCTGCCATCTTGGATACTCCTCCTTGGCAGGCGGACATGCACCTCTGTATTCCTTCCCCCAAATTATTCTGCCTTAGAGTGACTTCGAGTCTTGGTCACTTCATCAGGTTTTTCTCTGGTTTAGTTTGACCTCCAATTATAACTCGGGGATAAAATTGTAAAGACAAAGGAGAAACTGCAGCAGGGTGAACACTCCCCCCCGCCCCCAGATTTTTTTGTTACTGCTGTATACAAATTAGTGGCTCTATCCAAATTAGGATATAAAGAATTGTAGAGTTTACATCTGTTCAAAAACATCCATATTAACTACACATGTATTTTAGGGAAAAAAAAAGGTTAAAAATGCTTGCATTATTCAAAATTTTGAAATATTTTTGCACATGTTCCATGGAAGCATTCAGTATAGCATGCAAGGATCTTTGAATATAAATAAGGCTTGGATAGAATGAGAATGGGTGACTAGAATAGTTACAGCTTTCTAGTTACAGAAAAGTTATAGGAAACAAGTATTGTTCTTAGGTTTTACTATTAAGTCCATCTGTCCAGAAACCTAGTATTTGATAAAAACAGTTGTAGTAGGTGGATAAAACTCTTCCTAGCAAAGAAAACATTTGTTTTGGGTCCATATAGTTAAGCTACTATTATCCTACTAAATAAAAGAGCTCTGTTTTGAAAGTCAGTTGAAAATGCTTACCAGTATCATCCCTTTTATTTTATTCTTTCCCTCAAGATTTTAGTCTGCAAAGAAAAATTCATTGGATATTATTTTCTGGTTTTAACTGTATTTTAATATTTTACTATAATGAGGGGGAGGTAATGCATTGATTTATCTTCAGTATTTATCCCTAAATCATTCAATTTACTGTAAATTTTTTCTTGATATCTGTATAATTTAATCTTGGAATTTGTTGTCATAGGAGAGTAGAATCCTAGTGACCTGATTTAAGAAAAGCTGAGATGTTTAAAAAATTTTCTCATCCTGTTCCCTGTGCACTTCCTTCCTGAACAACCCACACCTATTAAATGTGGGTAGTAGATTCTGCTCAAGACCAGTATATTATTTTCTTTTCAGTTACTTCCCTTGTTCTGTGTTTTCAAAGCACTTAATCTTAAAAAACTTCTGGGCAGGGAAGTAAATCATTGAGATAAAAGCTAAAGTTGTTATTTGAATACCTTGTGTACAGTTAGTGTTAACTGTCAGTCACTATGAAAGGCATGTTTTGAAGGACTGATTGTAAAAACCAGAAATTAAGAAACTCAAGGATATTGTTAATTATTCAGAATTTAAAATATTACTCAAAATATTACTAAAATATTAGTCAGATTTTTTGCATATTTAGGTCATATCTTGTAAAGATTTAAAATTGCTTCCTTTTAAAAGTAGGAAAGCTTTATGGTACTGTTTTTTTTCTGTTAATCATTTAATTCACTTTCAGATTGAGTTTCACCATCCCTGGTTTGATTAATAGAAGTAAAGTGTTTATGATATACAGAAGTATTGATTTTAATTGAGAGATTAAAGGATACTCAGGTTATGTTTAGAAATGATTAGCACTGTTGGATAGATTGTGTTTTCTTTTGTGTTATTTTCCTGTGGATCATATTGTTAATTGTATTTTAAATTTCTTTGTTCTAGTATTTAAACCGAGGCTGCACTAGATACTTTGCTAACAAAGAAACTGACAAACAGATTTTACAGAACCGAAAAACTCCTGAGGTAAAGTATTAGACTTTTAAAACAGGTTATAATCTTTAATGCAAAAAAATTGTACTGAAAGATACATTGTGTTTTCATTTTGAAACCCAAATAAGAGTTCTTACTTTAGGCTTATGTGTAAAAGACCTACATAGTCATTCACGCCTCTCTCGCCATGAAACACTTTCTTCCTCTTTTGCTATCTCTAGAAGCTGCAGGTTCTGGGTCTTCTTGGTGGGACCTCAATGTACTTTTTTTCCTGTTATTTTCCAAACATGAGGGTATCAAATTGCCTAAAAGTCATCCTTTGCTAACAGTTTTGAAACTTACTCTCATATTAACCATTAGGATTAAATATAAAATATGTTCTTTATAATTTATTGTCTGTGTCAAGGCTGAAATAAGCTTTGATGTACACAAAGAGTGAGCATTGTTGGGAACTAGTTCCTATGTATTATTGTGATATTTCTCTTTAAAGCAGCATGTTTCTGTAATTTATTATGAAAAGTTTAGTTTTATGTGTAACTTTTACTGAATTATTGTATTTCTAGGATTGATTAGATATAATTATACCATTAAGTATTACTTTAAAAGAATAAAATCCTTAAGCTAAAAATCTACAACCTTTATAAATTTTAAGATGCAATATGTAAGTGGTAAGTGGTACAAAGGTGTAGCTACTCAGGCAGCTTAAATTATGAGATGCAGGAGGGCCTAGAGGAGCCATCCCATGTTGAAGGTCACGACGGGCAGCGGGAGGAGATACTCCTCATCCAAGGTAAGGAGCAGCGGCTGTGCTTTGCTGGAGCAGCCGTGAAGAGATACCCCACGCCCAAGGTAAGACAAACACAAGNTGAACAGAAATCAGGATTAATTGTAGGGACTAGTTCATATTGTCTTTATTAATTTTTTAAAAAGATTTGTATTGAGTGTGTAATTGAACAAAATTTTATTATATTCAGTTTTTAATGTCTCTGCATTTGAATTAGATGCATTTGAGTGAGTTAGATGTTTTTGACTACTTTCAAGATAGAGTCATATCTTTAATATACTCATAGAGAAGAATAGAAAACAAAAATCCCTATCATTTTGAATTCTAAACAGATAAGTCTGCAGTTAATGTTTGTTTATATTGATATTTTATTATTTTAAATACAGATGTCTGAATTATAAATTGTAAACATCCATGGTAGAGACTTTAAGAAATGACATTATTTATTACAGTGTTCTCTTTTGTTATGATAATCTATATTTTTACCAGGTACCATTGAAATACAGAAGTTGTATTACTCTCATTAAGATAATTGGGACATTCTCTGGTGGGATATTGCCACTATCCCAACGGGAAAAAACACAGATATATAAATATTTAATCTTTTGGCATGGGAAAGACTGAGTGGAGAGGAAAGAAGACTGTTATTTTACTTTCCAGAGAATATTGCACTCTTTGTACTCTCCAAAGAAGAAAATGTTCACTTTTTGATTCTAGAGTCACCACACATTGTTAAGAATCTTATTCACATTATTGAGTTTATATATAAAAATATGTAAGTGACTAATGGATTTAATGTGTTTAAATTACTTTTTATTGTTTTCTGTATCAGGAGGATGAGGTGATCATTTTGACTATTCAGAATTCTTTGCCTGGTTCCATTGGCGTGTCTTTAAGCTGTGTGTAATTTTTAGGAGAATGCAGTGTTTTTAGTCTTCTATAATAGCCATATATTCATGGACATTTGATTAGAAACAGTTTTCAAGTGAAGTAGCTGATCAATTGCAAGACTAAAAATTCTGCATGATGTGTGTTTTCTTTTAAGTTTGGCTGCATGTTGTTGTTTGCTTCTTTGAAGAATAAATTAGTCTAGACATTTTCCAGAAATTTTACACATGCATAATTAAACATTATAAAGACTGTGGAAAGGCAGTTACAACTTTAGCTGAGAAGCAATTGGGAACCCGGAGGGAAAAAGAAAACTCTCCTAGGGATGTCTAGAATGGCCAGTTAATTCCGACACTGTTACCTCATGTTTAATTTTGCTTATTCATTCTCAAGTTCTGGAAAATTGCTAGTCTAGTCTTTCTGTGTCCAGTAACTTTGTTTTTCCTCCTTCGAGATTCTGCAGGGCTTTTTGTCTTTCTTTTTCTGAGTTTACTATAGGTTCTAGTAAAGAATACATTAGATGAACATTCTTTTAAGAAAGAAAGCAAATTTTCTCTTCCATTTTTTTCTGAAAAGTTTTCAGTCATTGCGTGAATTCTTAGCATAAGCATAATGCTTCCTAATATACTTTACCTCATATATACTAACAGATAAAGGCTTAAAAATTAATTCTCAGGCCATGAAAATTGTTGTTAGCCTTTCCACTGTTCACTGCTTTTGAATACTGGTACAGCTCAGATTTAAACTTTTATTACAATTTTTAAAACTTCAGTTCTTTTTGATCTTTGGTTTTATGTTGATTCAACCACTGATATTTCCTTCGTTTTCACTCAATTTATATTTTTATATAATATCTTATCTTTAGAGTTAAAACTGTAATTAAATTGGAAAACATTTCATTCCATTTTTGATTGAAATTTTTATGGAGATAGGTGTAGATTCGCACATCATTGAAAGAAATAATATATAGATCCTGGGTACACTTTGCCCAGTCATTCAGTTTTTGAATGTGTTGAAACACGAAAGTTTTCTGATTGACACATTTTATTTTGCATGTTACATAGTGCATTAGTAGGACTTGTGTAGTTGTGTTGGTGATCCTTAAGCAATGTAGACCGCAATTAATTGATGTCTTCTTGTTTTGTAGCATCTTAAGGCAGGTTCCTTGAAAGATCCTTTGTTGGATGACCATGGAGATTTTATTAGAATGTGCACAGCATGAAAAAGATTGGCTTGGATGATGAAGAAAAGCTTGATCTGTTCCGGGTAGTAGCTGGTGTCCTGCACCTTGGGAATATTGATTTTGAGGAAGCTGGCAGCACTTCAGGTTGTTTTGTGTGTGTGTGTGTGTGTGTGTGTGTGTGTGTGTGATCTTCTTGTTTTGTTTTAAAAAGAAGTAAAGTTCGAAGTTCTGTCATTTAATTGCATGTGTCCGTGGACTCTGTGTGCTAGTTTGTTAATCCCCTATGTTTCCAGACTATATTGTGTCACATGATGAAACTTGCAACTGAAGGACGCTGCGGTTTTGGTTATTGTGAACTTTGTTTTGAATAAATCAGTGATGCTGACGAGGAATAAGCTCATTTTATGAAGGATAAGTAACTGACTACTAGGGTCATATTTGGTTAAATGTTTGGACTGATGGTAATCTTTTCCAATAAGTGAACAGAATAATCCTCTGCTATCTTTTAAGGCATTTTGATGTTTTTCTGGTTCACTGATCTAAACTTGGATTAGTTAGTTAGGATAATTGAGTACATAAAAGCTCATATACATTATTATCAGAAATGGAAACAAGTTAAACTTGATGCAGATTGAAAAAGCATTTAAATGCCTTCATGATACAACTTTTCAACCATACTGTTTCAGTCCCTATGTAAATACCAAGGCTTCCCTGGTGGCTCAGATGGTAAAGAAATCTGCCTGCAATGCAGGAGATCCAGATTCAACCCCTGGGTTGGGCAGATCCCCTGGAGAAAGGAATGGCTACTCACTCCATGTTTCTTGCCTGGAGAATTCCATGGACAGAGGAGCCTGGCAGGCTACAGTCCATGGGGTTGCAAGGAGTCGGACATGACTGAGCAGCTAACTGTTTGTATGATCTTAAGTTTGATCCATGAATGCAGGGGTTGGCTCATGGTCAAATCTGACTAGCTGCCTGTTTTTGTTTTGTAAATAAAGTTTTATTAGAACCCATAAAGACATTTATTTATGTCTTATCCATGTGCGCTTTCATGCTGAGTGGTAGAGCTGGGAAGTTGTGGCAAAGACTGTGTGGCCGGCAAAGCCTAAACCCTCATACTTTGGAGGAAAAGATTGTTGATTCCTGCATACATACATTGTTTTAAAAAAATCAAAAGCACCATGTAACACAGTGATCAGTAACGTGGGCTTTAGTGTCAGATCCCAGAAGCTCTGTAAACCTTGACTTTTTCACTCATAAAATAATGAAGAGATAGTCCACGAGGGAAGTGTTTTTAAAGTACAGTTACCTTCGCAGTGGTTTGCATATAAGGAGGGGGCACAAGAGGAAGGAAGAACATTAAAAAATGAATGTTTCTGCTATGTGTAAGACCCTTCATATATTGTGTTTCATTATAAACATCATAGTCATAATCTGAACTTGATAATGAGATAGAGGATATTATCTCCGTTTTACAGAAGTAGGACTTTTGAGAAGTTTAAGTAGTGTGGTCACTAGTGAAGTTGTAGGTATGAGAGCCGGTTCTCCTCACAGTTGACTGACTCCAGTGTGTATGATAACTGCCCCCGTTGCCCTTGTCACTGAACTTTCTGAGCAGATGGAAGCCGACAGTCTTAGTGGCTTTCAGACTGAGTGTCTGTGCGTCTGTGGCCTCAGCACCAGATGACAGAGTGTGGTGTGTGAGAGGACGTTGTCTGGGACCGGTATGTGCACCACGTGTGACCTGCCTGTGTGACCTGGGGCAGGAACTGAACCTCTCGGCGTCTCGGTTCCCTCACCTGTAAAGTGGGAATAGTAAATACCAGGTCCAACCTCATGTCATAAAGAGGAATAAATGAGGTGAATATTTCTAGAATGATGCAAAACGTATGCCTGCCATGTAGTAATCACTGTTTTTAATGTGTAAGTAAAATAAAAATAGTGATTAATCCCAGTTTAAAATGAAACAAAAAGAAAAACCAGGTAATATCAGGTATATACTTGCTTGCTTGCTCGCTAAGTCACTTCAGTCGTGTCCGACTTTGTGTGACCCCATAGATGGCAGCCCACCAGGCTGCACGTCCCTGGGATTCTCCAGGCAAGAACACTGGAGTGGGTTGCCATCTCCTTCTCCAATGCATGAAAGTGAAAAGTCAAAGTGAAGTCACTCAGTCTTGTCCGAGTATGCATTAAAATTTGTATTAGTTTTTTTTTGAGGGATTTGAAAATGTAATGAATGTTAGAGTACATTTTCATTTGCTCTGTGGTATCGTTATACCAAGGGAGCATGTAAGAATTCCAAGTATTAATAATATCCAAAAATGTTTAATTAAATGCTCGCTAAGTCACTTCAGTCGTGTCCGACTTTGTGTGACCCCATAGATGGCAGCCCACCAGGCTGCACGTCCCTGGGATTCTCCAGGCAAGAACACTGGAGTGGGTTGCCATCTCCTTCTCCAATGCATGAAAGTGAAAAGTCAAAGTGAAGTCACTCAGTCTTGTCCGAGTATGCATTAAAATTTGTATTAGTTTTTTTTTGAGGGATTTGAAAATGTAATGAATGTTAGAGTACATTTTCATTTGCTCTGTGGTATCGTTATACCAAGGGAGCATGTAAGAATTCCAAGTATTAATAATATCCAAAAATGTTTAATTAATGCACACTTGGAAATATTGTTTGTTTGAAGTGATAGGTGGCATGTTCACACACCTCGTGTTATTACCCTGTGGTAGGACATACAGGTGTACACAGAGAATCAGAGTGTGGATCTAGTTAGTTGGAAAGCATTTAATTGTCAAAAGGCACTTAGTAGATATTTACATTGTCTTTTATTTTTCTTCTCAAACTTCCTTCTGTCGAAGGGAAAATGAGCAGAAAGCAGAGCAGATTTTTATTTTAATAGCTAAGATTTTATTATATTAATCTTCATAGTTCCTATAATCCTTCCTATAGATTTGGATGATTTCTTTCTAATTAGAATTTATTTTTTCCTGTCCCAGAGAGCTCAATTTTTGCATGACTTTGTGATTTGAAAAAGCTCTGGATACTTTGTAATTATTTTATCAGAAAATTTATTCTTTAATAAATATGTAGACAGCTCCCACTGCTATTTACAAGTTTTTATTTGATGGAAATGCAAAAAATACCTATTGGGACTTCCTATGTTTTTAAAATTCCACATAACGAAATATATATTATTATAAGAACAATTGTAAAAAATTGTTCAAAGAAGTTCATTTTTAGAAGGCGTGACATGAAAGCCTTACATTATTTTATAGTGTTTGCTTTTTTTTTTGCCTTTTTGAAACTTTTAATGTTTTAAAAAACGTTTAATTTACTAGCATAAATATTTTATGCTAGTATTAAATAATTCCTAAAAGTATATAAGAAACTTTGCAAAATAGTTAAAAAAAAAAAGCATTGAAATGAATCGATCGGTTATTGGTGGTTAAGTTTTTGAGTTATGTAATTTTAGATCATGTGTATGTGTGTACAAACTAGAAATTAGTAGTAATTTTATTTTGCTGGAATTAAAGGTTTAACATATCTTCTAAGTATTCCTCTTCCCTTATTGTTTTTTTTTCCGCTTTATTGAAACATAATTTGTACTGAGTTGCACAATAATCACTCTAATCAGTTTTAGAACATTGTCATCACTCCACAAGGAACTCCATACCCTTCATGAGTTACTCCCCAGCCCTCCTGAATACCTAGGCTTTAGGCAGCCCCTGTTCTACATTGCCTCTGTCAGCTGGATGTTTCATATAAATGAAATCAAACATATGGGCTCTTTTGTGACTAGTTTCTTTCACTTAGCATAGTGTTTTCAGGGTTCATGTATGTTTAAACATCTGTCAGTACATCATTTCTTTTTTTGCTGACTAATATTTTGTTGCATGGATATATACCACATTTTGTTTATCCATTTGTCATTTGAGGAGCTTTTAGGTTGCTTTGACCTTTGGTTGTTATGAATATTGCTACTGTAAACATTCATGTGCAGACTTTCGTGTGCATATATATTTTCATTTCTCTGTATGCCTAGGAGTGGAATTGCAGAGTCATATGGTAATTCTATATTTAACCTTTTGAGGAATTGATTTTCAGAGTAACTGAACCGTTTTACATTCTCACCACTCTAGTGCATGCAAAGTGCTGCCTCATTGTGGTTTTTATTTGCATTTTCCTGATGGATCAAGCTGCTGAGCATTTTTTCATGATTTTATTGGCCATTTGTGTATCTTTTTTTTGAGAAATAACTGCTTATATTCTTTACTCATTTATTTGATTGCCTTTTTAAAATTCACTTGTAAGAGTTTTTAAGTATATTCTGAATATAAGTTCCTTATCACATATATAATTTGCAAATATTTTCTCTCTGTGACTTGTCTTTTAAATTTTTGATAGTGTTCTTTGAAACGTAAAAGGTTTTCACTTTGATGAAATCCAATTTGCATATTATTTTGTTACTTAATGGTGCCATATCTAGGAAATCAACCTAGTCTAAAATCATGTGGATTTATGTCTGAATTCTTCTAAGAGAATGGTGTTAACTCTTACCTTGAAGTCTTTGAGTTTGAGTTAATTTCTTTGTATGGTATGAAGTAGGAGTCCAGCTACATTGTTTTGCCTGTGGACGTCCAGTTGTCCAATGCCATTTGTTTGAAATGCAATTCTTTCCTCAATGAATTGCCTTGACAACCCCTCCAGTCTGTTAAATAGTTTATCTATTTGTCATGATATAATTCTCATATGATTACATGCATTCTTTGTAATTTTGCAATTAACTTAAATGAATCATTATACAGTCCTAAGAATATTAATTATTTTTTTATTATTAACAAGACAATAATTATATGTGCTTATTATGCACCAGCCTCTCTTCCAGGCAATTCACGTATCCACCCTTACTAGTCTTCATAACAACCTTATTAGATTGATACAGTGACTATCCTTATTATATGGGTAAGGAAACTGAGCATAATAAGTAACTCATTCAAGGTCACACAACTAGTAAATTCGAGAGTCATAACAGCCCGGAGTCTAAAGCACTATTGTATGCTGTCTTTCTATAAGAAGTATTTTGGAACAGCCTCCATAATAGGAACCTGCAGATATGATGTTCAGAACAACTAGCCGTGGCTGCCTCACCCTCCTTTGTCCCCGGGTGTCATGAGCACATGCATGTGTGCACACTCACACCTGCCCCTAGACAAACACCCACACCCATGCTGACCTCACGACATTTACCACTGAAATTACTCCTTAACGTTTTCTGCAGTCATGGGAGTTTTGGTGATAAGGCATTCTGTTACTCCAGAGATTTAATATATTAACAAGGTTTGTAATCTATCATTAGTATATTTCCCTTGCAGGGTCATGAAAAATGAAACCCTGATAGGTTAAAATTTTGTCGGGCTGAAAGGATTGTGTCACGGGCTGCCCTGAGTGAGTTGCCCAGTGACCTTGGCAGTATGCGTGTCTGACAAGGGTGGGGAACAAGGGAGGTGAAATTAAAAGTCACGAATAAGCCTTGTCTAGTTCATAGCTTTATGTCAGTGCAGTGTATTTCTAAGAAATGCATCTTGAAAATCTCGTGTAATGTTTTTTAATTGGAAATTAAAATATGTTTTCAATAGGTGGTTGTAATCTGAAGAATAAGTCTGCTCAGTCATTGGAACATTGTGCTGAATTGCTGGGTCTGGATCAAGATGATCTTCGTGTAAGTTTGACTACAAGAGTCATGCTGACAACAGCAGGGGGCACCAAAGGAACAGTGATAAAGTAAGTTCCCTGCTCACTGCTCCCTCCAAGTCCTGCCTTGGGGGGAAGAGCCAGACCCTGTCTGTTTTCCTTGCTGAGTAAGGCAAAGGAATGTTTCACAACATTTCAGTAAATTTTAAAAGTAAGGATAAAAAAAGCCCTCTTCGCTACACAGAAAATTCTGTATCTTACTTTGGGAAATATTAGCAAGGTATGTTTAGCCTGGTTCTCTGCTAAGCTAATTCCAAATTATTGTTACGATGAAGAAAATCTCAGGGAGGAGGGTATATAGTAGTGCCTGCAGTACTGTGGTCCTTCAGAGACATTTCTGGAGCCCACGGGAAGGCTGGTAAAAGCCCCGGGTATGGTCCTCAGCCCCACTTCCCCTGTGTTCTAAAGCAGTTCTGTGTTTTATGGATGGAGTGTCCACCCTTTAGGAAAGGGTTCTTCTGCAAGAAATGTAAGTTGGGAAACCACTGTTTAGAAGAGATTCCAGTATTAGTCTGACCTGAATGACTTTAAGATTTCTTTGGAAGTTTGATAATTTTTTCTGGTGTTGCCAAGGCGCCTCATGCTTCATGACAGCATTTAGCACAGTGTCTGGAAATTCTTTTGTGTGGCACTCTCTTCGTCGGACCGTGTGTCTGTATCTACAGCGTCTGATGCTGTTACACTGTATAGTTACTAGTACTTAGATGAAAGAGTAGAGTTGGACAGTTTGGATTTTAAGATAAACTTTTTTTTCTTTTTTCTTTAAGCAGTGTTAACAAATTACTGAACTTTAAAGTTGTCTGGAATTAAACACAGTTTCTTTTGCATTTAAGAAAGCCACGTGGAAGATTATTCCTCTGAATAAATTTTTTGTGTATTCAGCATGTACCGTGAGGTATAAAATTAAGATTAAAAAGATTTTTCGAGGCTAATATTCTTTTACTCAATAATAGGTCTTTAATTATAGATAATTCTCCTGTAGTATTTTACTTTGGCCCTATTTATTTGTTTCCATTCACAACTGACATTTTGTAGCTATTTATTTTGTCCTTTGCATTGACTGTGCGTGCTCGGCTCTTGGGAACCTGGCGTATTTCCATAACATATTACTAGGAAGAACTTCTGTTGACTCGGGCTTCTTTTATAGGGTGCCCCTGAAAGTGGAACAGGCAAACAATGCTCGGGATGCCTTGGCAAAGACCGTCTACAGCCATCTTTTTGACCACGTGGTAAACAGAGTAAACCAGTGTTTTCCTTTTGAAACCTCATCCTATTTTATTGGAGTCCTGGATATTGCTGGGTTTGGTAAATATAGTTTTGTTTGTATCTGTTTGATATTTTTACACCCAGTTTTTCCACACATGATTAAAATTTTCAAAACATTTTTTCCATGTAGTACCTTTTACTTAATGTATTTCCAGTTATATGTCCATACTATCATTTCATTTCATAATATGATTCAAATAAGCAACTAATGTTTCAGGAAAAAAGGAAAGACTTGTGGATTTTGGTCACACTAATGCTTAAATTAAAACAAGTTGATTGCAACTACTGTGGGTAGACATGTCTCAGTACTCTTAAAAGGAGTACAGCGGAATAAAGTCTTCAGTGTTGCTGATAAAGAGAATTGACTCATTAGGACCATTGACTCCAGCGTAGAGCTGGGTACAGGTTGACCTAGCACACAGGCCAAACTCATAACTGTGTATAAAAATTCATTCTTACTGATAGTTGTCAACAGAGCTAGTTCCAATTAATTTCTACCAAATGAGTAAGCTATTAAGATAAATATTTGAGAAGAATTGTGGCTGTGTATGACCAGAAACGAAATGAGTCACTGATGTCTGAATGCTTTATTCAGAATGACCGTGTTGTAAAAATCTCGAAGTTAAGTCTGACCCTTTTTTTATTGAGCTTTATAGGTGCGGGCGTTCCTTCCTTTGTAATTTGTTTGCAGTTGCCATGAGAAAATATGAGTGTTTACATATATGAGTGTGGTTAGTCAGAGTTTTGTTTTTGACGTGATATATATGTTGAAATTTACAATAAGCGTTACCTTTTGTTCAGAGGTAGAGAAACACTCATTACTGACTTGAGAATTTCACAGTCTTCAGCATTTGTTTCCTGGTCTGCCCCAGTTTTGCACAGCACATGAATACACAAAGTCATAACATTTTAAAGCTGCCAGAATCTTAGAAGTAATGTAATACAACTCCTTAATTTTAGAAATGTATTAGTCTCTATAATATTTTTTCTAACTATAATCTCACAGATTATACAGAAAAATATGAAGTGCTTACATTTTAAGTCATTTTCTTCTATTTAGATTGCTTTAACTCCTGTGCCTTAAAAATATGTTACAAGTGACTTTTATTTTATAAAAGATATTTTATATCTTTTACTATATGATATTTATTTAACAAACAACTTTTTGTCAAGCTGAGGTGT
The DNA here is from genome assembly GCA_006408695.1 of Aepyceros melampus. NCBI lineage: Eukaryota > Metazoa > Chordata > Mammalia > Artiodactyla > Bovidae > Aepyceros > Aepyceros melampus. Next base: position 104,331 of record SJXQ01008830.1, read on the forward strand.
TTCTAATACTTAATTTTAGTGCCTATCAAAATTTAAGTCTTGAAATGAGAGCATTTGAGGAGTATGAAACAGTTATACATACATTTTAACCTACTGTTAAGCATTGATACAATAAAATTTTATCCTAAGTTAAATTTATTAATGTGAGGTTGATCTGATGATGACTCTTGATTCTGGTTTCATTTTCAGAGTACTTTGAACATAACAGTTATGAACAATTTTGTATCAACTATTGCAATGAGAAGCTTCAACAATTTTTTAATGAAAGGATTCTGAAGGAGGTAATTGGCGTCCAATTTAGATTTAAGAACGGCCCTCTATTTTAAAATTTCAGGGGACAGAGGTAGACTGCAGTTACCTGGATGGATGGGGTGTGATGTAAGGTGGACCAGGGACTGAGAGGCCCTGCGTGGGCTATGGGGGCACATCCTAAGTGTTGACGGTGCAGCTGAGCTTAGGGACCAAGCTAAGTGAACACGCTGAAATAGGCGTCTCCTCAGAAGTGAGGGTATCTTGCCTTTTACTAGTGACTTTTACTAGACTTGAAATTCTTGTTTCGTTTCCTGATTCGGCTGTCTCTCCTCCACTGCCAGTCAGCAGTCTCCTCTCACCCTGTCCTGGGCACCCCCTCTCCCCTGGGTCTCTGCTTCTGCCCACTCGTTACCTGCTCACCCTCTCCGTATATGGCGCGGAGCCCCCAGGTCGGGAGAGTCCGTGGGCGCTGGCCTGGCCTGCCTCCCTAGCCCTGCCAGGCTACGCTGCGCTGCCAGCGGCCCGTCCGTGCGGTGTTTCTGGCCGGACACCCTCTCTGGTCGAGTCAGGAGCTTCCCGCTGCTACTCGTGGTAGATGACTGTGGGCCTGTCCTACGCTTACAATCTCAGGGCTTAAGGAGGTTCCTTTGGAACACCTCAGAGTGCACAGTCAGTACAGGTAACTGGATCCCTAGATTTGTGGTTAGTCTCACCATTTTTTACCTCGTATTTTGAATTTTCTGCCATTTCCTACTAATACTCTTCCCTTTCCTTCGTCTGAGCTGTTTGAGATATATTTTCCTGAGTGAAGCAAGTAGAGGTAAAGGGAACTCAGAGTTACTCCGTTAATCTCGTCCAGCCCTTTGTTTTACAGACGAAGAAACCACAGCAGTTCAGTGACTTCTGCAGGTCTGCACCCACCTTCCTGGCTGCTGGTTCCCTTCATATGAGCACTGCTGTTTTCTGAGCTCCCCTCTGTATCTGGGCTTGAAATGTGAAATCCTTTTCTTTCCTGCTCCGATTCTATTCATCTTTTCCTCCTTTCTTCCTATGTTTTTGTCCTTTTGGGTTTCCCAGCACATCCCAACTTTTATATCTCTCCTCATATATTATAGTTAAGCCAGTTCTGGCATAAACAAATAGGTGAAAACAAGTACTTAGCAGTTAAGAGTTTCTCTGAAAATGTTTCCTCCGGCTGCCTTAGTCCTTCCGTTACTGTGTGAAGTTTGACATGCATGCTTCTCACTTAACCTGCCTTAATTGTTCCCTTCCTACCAGCCCAGCAAGCTTTATCTAGAAACTTCATGAAGAGGAGGACAATCTGGATTTATATTTATAACAATTCTTTAAAAGTGAATTTCAAATTCAGATTGAGTCCAAGTGGACACTGCCTCCTAGAATGACAGAACCTTTTGCTAGTATGTCTCTTAGGAGGAAATATTTAAACATTCAGGGGGAAAATAAGAAATATGCATAACCCTGAGTTCATTGCTTTGCTCACTCGTCTGTGATAAAATTCCTGCCCACCTGCCCCAGTCTTGTCTTGGGTTTGAGTGATTATTAACAGATCCCTGTGTCTGTGCCTGGCTGCCCAGTGTATTTCAGGGAAAGCGTGCTTATCTGTGAGGGAATGTTTCCACATATGTAAATCGTATGTTATGTTGGCCATTGAATTTGTGATTTCACCTTGCCTTAGGGGCAAGGATTTTTCTTCCCTAACGTTTTGTAAGACTTCCCAGTCACCGAATCAGCTGACTAATCAGTAAATGTTATGATTATGTCTGGCACCAAACAGTGAGTCTTTCCTCTCACATGGCATCTCCAAATCTGTGATTATGATGATTTCTTTCTAGGAACAAGAACTCTATCAAAAGGAAGGTTTAGGTGTGAATGAAGTACATTATGTGGATAATCAGGACTGTATAGGTATGTATGGTTTTTACTCCATTTGGGGGAATTATGGGAAGATATAGTGAGTGTTTTCATTAGTCATTCTTCTATGCTCTGTGGTCGATACTCCTGGTTATGGGACTTGGAACTGTGGTATTCAAGAGAGCTTTTACTTCTCTAGCACTGCTAGGAAGTTGTTTTTTCACATGAAGGCACCAAATTCAGCTGTACTGAAAGTATTCTGAAAATTTCTTCTGTTTACTGTGATGGGCATTTTCTTTCTTAAACAGTTAACACATGGCTAAGTTAAGGAGGAAACAAAACTGTTTAAGCAGTGAAGGGATTCCTTACTTGGCGTGAGAAAGCCTGCTGTATAGCAAGGTCCCCACGGGGTCTTCAGGGGCTTGGCTCTGCGTCTGCTGTTCTTCATCTCTGTATGTCGGCTCCACCCTCCAACTGGTTGCAAGTAGGCCTCACAAGTTCCGTGGGTCCCATCAGATAATGCCACGCAGCAGGAGAACAGTCTCTTTCCTGGTCTGTTATTGGTAGAGAGACCTTTCCCTGTCGTCACCCAACTGGTGCTCAGGCTGCTTTTCCTTCCAGCTGATCTCTAAAATCAGCTGTTGGGTAAACCTTGCTGTGAAAGTGGAATTTGACAATTGAGCCAGTAACTCTTGCTAGATTTGGACAAGATAGAACAACGGTGTTAACAACAACACAGTCACATTGATATTTACATTTATGTAACTTCTCAAAGGACTTTCATATCCTGCCTGGTCCACTTAGCATATCCCTCCACATACCTTGTCCTTTCTCAGATCTTTGTGCTTCTGATGGTGTCATTGGATATCTTGCCTGGAGCTCCTCCCCTTCCGTTTACCTTTCAGCCCACTTCCATGTCCTACATCTGTCAGAATACTCTCGTTTACAGCTCAGCTAGTGTGCTCCCCTTCACCCCCACTAACTGCGCAAGCTGCATCTTTCTCTGCCCAGTGCAGTTAGAGTCTTGATTGCTCTTCCTGTGTCCTGTAGCTTTTATTTATAATTAATTAATTAATTTTTAAATGGAAGGATAATTGGTTTACAGAATTTTGTTGTTTTCTGTCAAACCTCAACATGAATCAGCCATAGGTATACATATATCCCCTCCCTTCTGAGCTTCCCTCCCATCTCCCTCCCCATCCCATCCCTCTAGGTTGATACAGAGCCCCTGTTTGAGTTTCCTGAGCCATACAGCAAATTCCCCATGGCTATCTATTTTACATAAGGTAATGTAGGTTTCCAGGTTACTCTTTCCATACATCTCACCCTTTCCTACCCTCTCCCCATGTCCGTAAGTCTGTTTTCTGTCTGTTTCTCCATTGCTACCCTGTAAATGAATTCTTCAGCCATTTTTCTAGATTCTGTATATATGCATTAAAATACAATATTTATCTTTTTTAGTTACTTCACTCTGTATAATAGACTCTAGGTTCATCCACTTCATTAGAACTGACTCAAAGGCATTCCTTTTTATGGCTGAGTAATATTCCATTGGTGTATGTACTACAACTTCTTTGTCCATTCGTCTGTTGAAGGACATCTAGGTTGCTTCCATGTTTTAGCTATTGTAATAGTGCTGCAATGCACAATGGGATACATGTGCCTTTTTCAATTTTGGTTTCCTCAGGGTATATGCCTAGAAGTGGGATTGTAAGGTCATCTGGTGGTTTTATTCCTACTTTTTTAAGGAATCTCCATACCATCTTCCATAGTGGCTGTATCAATTTACATTCCCACCAACAGAGCAAGAACGTTCCCTTTTCTCTACACCCTCTCCAGTGTTTATTGTTTCTAGACTTTTTGATGGTGGCCATTCTGACTGGTGTGAGGTGATAATCTCACTGTGGTTTTGATTTGCATTTCTCTAATAGTGAGCGATGCGAGCATCTTTTCATGTGTTTATTAGTCATCTGTATGTCTTCCTTGGAGAAATATGTGTTTAGGTCTTTTCCCACTTTTTGATTGGATTGTTTGCTTTTTTGATATTGAGTTGTATGAGCTGCATGTATATTTTGGAAATTAATCCTTTGTCAGTTGTTTCATTTGCTATTATTTTCTCCCATTCTGACAGTTGTCTTTTCACCTTGCTTATAGTTCCTTTGTTGTGCAAAAGCTTTTATGTTTAATCAGGTCCCACTTGTTTACTTTGTTTTTATTTCCCACTTGTTTACTTTGGTTTTTATTTCTGTTACTCTAGGAGGTGGGTCATAGAGGATCTTGCTTTGATTTATGCCATTGAGTGTTCTGCCTATGTTTTCCTCTAAGAGTTTTATAATTTCTGGTCTTACATTTAGGTCTTTAATCTATTTTGAGTTTATCTTTGTGTGTGATGTTAGGAAGTGTTCTGATTTCATTCTTTTACATGTAGCTGTCCAGTTTTCCCATCACCATTTATCGAAGAGGCTGTCTTTGCTCCACTGTATATTCTTGACTCCTTTGTCAAAAATAAGGTACCCATAGGTGCATGGGTTTATTTCTGGGCTTTCTGTCTTGTTCCAGTGGTCTATGTTTCTGTTTTTGTGCCAGTACCATACTGTCTTGATGACTGTAGCTTTGTAGTATAACCTGAAGTCAGGAAGGCTGATTCCTCCACTCCATTCTTCTTTCTCAAGACTGCTTTGGCTATTCAGGGTCTTTTGTGTTTCCATATGAATTGTGAAATTTTTTGTTCCAGTTATGTGAAAAATGCCATTGGTGATTGGATAGGGATCGCATTGAATCTGTAGATTGCATTTGGTAGTGTAGTCATTTTCACAATATTGATTCCCTACCCAGGAACATAGAATAGCTCTCCATCTGTTTATGTCATCTTTGATTCTTTCATTAGTGTCTTATAATTTTCTGTGTACAGTTCTATTGTCTCCTTAGGTAAGTTTATTCCTAGATATTTAATTCTTTCTGTTGCAGTGATGAATGGCATTGATTCCTTAATTGTTCTTTCTGATTTTTCATTGTTAGTATATAGAAATGCAAATGATTTCTGTGTATTGATTTTGTATCCTGCAACTTTGCTAAATTCACTGATTAGCTCTAGTAATTTTCTGATAGTATCTTTAGGGTTTTCTATGTACAGTGTTGTGTAATCTGCAAAGAGTGAGAGCTTTACTTCTTTTCCAGTTGGATTCCTTTTATTTATTTTTCTTCTCTGATTGCTGTAGCTAGGACTTCCAGAACTATGTTCAATAATAGTGGTGAAGGTGGACACCCTTGTCTTGTTCCTGATCTTAGGGGGAATGCTTTCAGTTTTTCACCATTGAGAATAATGTTTGCTGTAGATTTGTCATATATGGTCTTTACTGTGTTGAGATAGTTTCCTTCTTTGCCAATTATTTTAAGAGTTTTAATCATAAATGGGTGCTGAATTTTGTCAAAGGCTTTTTCTGCATTTGTTGATATTAACACATGGTTTTTATGTTTCAATTTGTTACTATGGGGCGTCACATTGATTTATTTGCATATATTGAAGAATCCTTGCATCCCTGGAATAAGCCCAATTTGATCATGATGTATGAGCTTTTTGATGTGTTGCTGAATTCTGTTTGATAAAATTCTATTGAAGACTTTTGCATCTTTGTTCAACAGTGATATTGGCATGTGGTTTTCTTTTTTTGTGTGTCTTTGTCTGGTTTTGGTATCATGGTGATGGTGGCCTTGTAGAATGAGTTTGAACATGTTCCTTCCTCTGCAATTTTTTGAAAGAGTTTTAGAAGAATAGGCATTAGGTCTTCTCTAAGTGTTTAATAGAATTCTCCTGTGAAGCCATCTGGGCCTGGGCTTTTGTGTTTTGGGAGATTTTTGATCACAGCTTCAATTTCAGTGCTTGTAATTGTGTTGTTCATACTTTGTGTTCCTTCCTGGTTCAGTCTTGGAAGATTGAGTTTTTCTAGGAATCTTTCCATTTCTTCCAGGTTATCTATTTTATTGCCATATAGTTGTTCATAATAGTCTCTTATAATCCTCTGTATTTCTGCATTGTCTGTTGTAACCTCTCCTTTTTCATTTCTAATTTTGTTGATTTGATTCTTCTCTCTTTTTTTTCTTGATAACTCTAGCTAAAGGCTTGTCAATTTTGTTTATTTTCTCAAAGAACCAACTTTTAGTTTTATTAATCTTTACTACTGTTTCTTTCATTTCTTTTTCATTTATTTCTGTTCAGTTCTTTATGATTTCTTTCCTTTTGCTAATTTTTTTTTTCTTTTTCCAGTTGTTTTAGGTGTAAAGTTAGGTTGTCTATTTGATGTTTTCCCTGTTTCTTGGGTAGGATTGCACTGCTATAAACTTCCCTCTTAGAACGGCTTTTGCTGCATCCCATGAGTTTTGAGTTGTCATGTTTTCATTGTCATTTGTTTCTAGAAATTTTATTTCCATTTTGATTTCTTCAGTAACATGTTGCTTATTTAGAAATGTATTATTTAATCTCTATGTGTCTGTGTTTCTTACAGTATTTTTTCTTCTAATTGATACCTAGTCTCATAGCATTGTGGTCAGAGAAGATGCTTGATACAATTTCAATTTTCTTAAATTTACTGAGGTTTGATTTGTGACCCAAGATGTGGTTTGTTCTGGAGACTGTTCCACGTGCACTTGAGAAGAAGGTGTGTTCTTCTGTGTTTGGGTGGAATGTTCTGAATATACCATGAGATCCATCTCATCTAATGTACCATTTAAGACTTGTGTTTCCTTGTTGATTTTCTGTTTTGATGATCTGTCCACTGGTGTGAGTGGGTGTTAAAGTCTCCTGCTATTTCTGTATTACTGTCAGTTTCTCCTTTTATGTCTCTTAGTGTTTGTCTTATGTATTGAGGAGCTCCTATGTTGGGTGCATAAATATTTACAATTGTTAGGTCTTTCTCTTGGATTGATCCCTTGATCATTATGTAGTGTCCTTCCTTATCTCTTGTTCAGTTCAATTCAGTTCAGTCGCTCAGTCATGTCTGACTCTTTGCGACCCCATGGACTGCAGTATGCCAGACCTGCCTGTCCATCACCAACTCCTGGAGTCTACCCAAACCCATGTCCATTGAGTTGGTGATGCCATCCATCCATCTCTTCCTCTGTCATCCCCTTCTCCTTCCCTCAATCTTTTCCAGCATCAAGGTCTTTTCAAATGAGTCAGCTCTTTGCATCAGGTGGCCAAAGTATTGGAGTTTCAGCTTCAACATCAGTCCTTCCAATGAACACTCAGGACTGATTTCCTTTAGGATGGACTGGTTGGATCTCCTGGATGTCCAAGGGACTCTCAAGAGTCTTCTCCAACACCACAGTTCAAAAGCATCAATTCTTTGGTGCTCAGCTTTCTTTATAGTCTAACTCTCACATCCATACATGACCACTGGAAAAACTATAGCCTTGACTAGATGGACCTTTGTTGGCAAAGTAATGTCTGCTTTTTAATATGCTGTCTAAGCTGGTCATAACTTTCCTTCCAAGGAGTAAGTGTCTTTTAATTTTATGGCTGAAGTCACCATTTCAGTGATTTTGGAGCCCCCCAAAATAAATTCTGACACTGTTTCCACAGTTTGCCCATCTATTTCCAGTGAAGTGATGGGACCAGATGCCATCATCTGAGTTTTTTGAAAGTTGAGTTTTAAGCCAACCTTTTCACTCTCCTCTTTCACTTTCATCAAGAGGCTCTTTAGTTCTTCTTCACTTTCTGCCATAACCTGCATATCTGAGATTATTGATACTTATCCTGGCAATCTTGATTCCAGCTTGTTCTTCCTCCAGCCCAGCGTTGCTCATGATACACTCTGCATATAAGTTAAATAAGCAGGCTGACAATATACAGCCTTGACGTACTCCTTTTCCTATTTGGAACCAGTGTGTTGTTCCAGGTCCAGTTCTAACTGTTACTTCCTGACCTGCATACAGATTTTTCAGGAGGCAGGTCTGGTATTCCCATCTCTTTCAGAATTTTCCATAGTTTATTGTGATCCACACAGTCAAAGGCTTTGGCATAGTCAATAAAGCAGAAGAAAATGTTTTTTTGGAACCCTCTTGCTTTTTGATGATCCATTGGATGTTGGCAATTTGATCTCTGGTTCCTCTGCCTTTTCTAAAACCAACTTGAACATCTGGAAGTTCATGGTTCATGTATTTCTGAAGCCTGGCTTGGAGAATTTTGAGCATTACTTTACTAGCCTGTGAGATGAGTGCAATTGTACAGTAGTTTGAGCATTGTTTGGTATTGCCTTTCTTTGGGATTGGGATGAAAACTGACCTTTTCCAGTCCTGTGACCACTGCTGAGTTTTCCAAATTTGCTGGCATGTTGAGTGCAGCACTTTCACAGCATCATCTTTCAGGATTTGAAACAGCTCAACTGAATTCCACCACCTCCACTAGCTTTGTTCGTAGTGATGCTTTCTAAGGCCCACTTGACTTCATATTCCAGGAAGTCTGGCTCTAGGTGAGTGATCACACCATCATGATGATCTGGGTTGTGAAGATCTTTTTTGTACAGTTCTTCTGTGTATTCTTGCCACCTCTTCTTAATATCTTCTGCTTCTGTTAGGTCCCTACCATTTTTGTCCTTTATTGAGCCCATCTTTGCATAAAATGTTCCCTTGGTATCTCTAATTTTCTTGAAGAGATCTCTAGTCTTTCCCATTCTGTTGTTTTCCTCTAATTCTTTGCATTGATCGCTGAGGAAGGCTTTCTTATCTCTCCTTGCTATTCTTTGGAACTCTGTATTCAAATGGGTATATCTTTCCTTTTCCCCGTTGCTTTTCACATCCCTTCTTTTCACAGCTGTTTGTAAGGCTTCCCCAGACAGCCATTTAGCTTTTTTGCATTTGTTTTTCTTGGGGGTGGTCTTGATCCCTGTCTCCTGTACAGTGTCACTAACCTCCATCCATAGTTCATCAGGCACTCTGTCTATGAGATCTAGTCCCTTAAATCTACTTCTACTTCCACTGTATAGTCATAAGGGATTTGATTTAGATCATACCTGAATGGTCTAGTGGTTTTCTCCACTTTCTTCAATTTCAGTCTGAATTTGGCAATAAGGAGTTCATGATCTGATCCACAGTCAGCTCCTGGTCTTGTCTTTGCTGACTATATAGAGCTTCTCCATATTTGGCTGCAAAGAAATATAATATAATCAATTTTATATTATAAATATAATCAATCTGATTTCAGTGTTGATCATCTGGTGATGTCCATGTGTAGAGTCTTCTCTTGTGTTGTTAGAAGAGGGTGTTTGCTATGACTAGTATGTTCTTTTGGCAGAACTCTGTTAGCCTTTGCTCTGCTTCATTCCGCATGCCAAGGCCAAATTTGCCTTTTACTCTAGGTGTTTCTTGACTTCCTACTTTTTCATTCCAGTCCCCTATAATGAAAAGGACATCTTCTTTGGGTGTTAGTTCTAGAAGGTCTTGTAGGTCTTCAAAGAACTGTTCCACTTCAGTTTCTTCAGCGTTACTGGTCAAGGCTTTGATTACTGTGATAAATGATTTGCCTTGGAAATGAACAGAGATCATTCTGTCATTTTTGAGATTGCATGCAAGTACTGCATTTCGGACTCTCTTTTGACTATGATGGCTACTCCATTTCTTCTAAGGGATTCCTGCCCAGTGTAATAGATATAATGGTCATCTGAGTTAAATTCACCCATTCCAGTCCATCTTAGTTCGCTAATTCCTAGAAAGTCAACGTTCACTCTTGCCATCTCTTGTTTGACTACTTCCAATTTGCCTTGATTCCTGGACCTAACATTCCAGGTTCCTATGCAATATTGCTCTTTATAGCATTGGACCTTGCTTCTATCACCAGTTACATCCACAACTGGGTGTTGTTTTTGCTTTGGCTCTGTCTCTTCATTCTTTCTGGAGTTATTTCTCCACTGATCTCCAGTAGCATATCGGGCACCTACCTACCTGGGGAGTTCGTCTTTTAGTGTCCTGTCTTTTTGCCTTTTCACACTGTTCATGGAGTTCTCAAGGCAGGAATACTGAAGTGGTTTGCCATTCCTTTTTCCAGTGAACCACAATTCCTGGACCTAACATTCCAGGTTCCTATGCAATATTGCTCTTTATAGCATTGGACCTTGCTTCTATCACCAGTTACATCCACAACTGGGTGTTGTTTTTGCTTTGGCTCTGTCTCTTCATTCTTTCTGGAGTTATTTCTCCACTGATCTCCAGTAGCATATCGGGCACCTACCTACCTGGGGAGTTCGTCTTTTAGTGTCCTGTCTTTTTGCCTTTTCACACTGTTCATGGAGTTCTCAAGGCAGGAATACTGAAGTGGTTTGCCATTCCTTTTTCCAGTGAACCACATTCTATTAGACCTCTCCACCATGACCCGCCCGTCCTGGGTGGCCCTACACGGCATGGCTTGTGGTCTGTGTGATCAGATTGGCCAGTTGTTTGTGACTGTGGTTTCTGTCTGTCTACCCTCTGATGCCTTCTCTCAGTGCCTGCGTCTTACTTGGTTTTCTTACCTTGGATGTGGGGTGTCTCTTCGCTGCTGCTCCAGCAAAGCGCAGCTGCCGCTCCTTACCTTGGACATGGGGTAGCTCCTCCCGGGCTCCGCCCCTGACCTCAGACGTGGTGTAGCTCCTCTCAGTCTTCTTGTGCGGCGTCGCAGCTGCCCGCACTTGTAATCTTCTTCATTTTAAGGTCTGATTTATCTGATATGAAGATAGCTACTCCAGCGTTCTTTTGCTTCCCATTTGGGTGGAATATATTTTTCCATCTTCTCAATTTCAGTGTATATGTGTCTTGAGGTCTGAAGTGGGTTTCCCTATACAGCATATATATGGGTCTTGATTTTTTATCCATTCAGTGAGTCTGTGTCTTTTGGTTGGAGCATTTAATCCATTTACGTTTTAAGTAATTATTGATATATATGTTCCTTTTGCCATTCTCTTAATTGTATGGGGTTGACTTTTTAAATCTTTTTCTTCTCTTCTATTTCTTGACTATATAAATCCCTTTAACATTTGTTGTAAAGATGGTTTGGTGGTACTGAATTCCCTTAACTTTTGCTTGTCTGAAAAAGCTTTTGAAATCTCCAGCAGTTTTGAATGAAATCCTTGCCAGGTACAGTAATCTTGGTGGTAGATTTTTCCCTTTCAGAACTTTAAATATATCCTGCCATTCCCTTCTGGCCTGCAGAGTTTCTGCTGAAAGATCAGCTGTTAAGCGTATGAGGTTTCCCTTGTATGTCACTTGTTGCTTCTCCCTTGCTGCTTTTAATATTCTTTCTTTGTGTTTAGTCTTTGTTAGTGTTATTAGTGTGTGTCTTGGCATGTTTCTCCTTGGGTTTATCCTGTATGGGACTCTGTGCCTTTTGGAGTTGATTCACTATTTGTTTTTCCATGTTGGGGAAATTTTCAACTATAATCTCTTAATAGCCTTTTTTTCTCTTATTCTTTGAATGTTTAATTCAAATGTTGGTGCTTTTGATATTGTACCTGAGGTCTCTGAGACTATCCTCAGTTCTTTTCATTCTTTTTACTTTAATCTACTCTTCAAAAGTTATTTCCACCATTTTTTCTTCTAGCTCACCAATTCCTTCTGCTTCAGATATTCTACTATTGATTCTTCCTAGAGTATTTTTAATTTCAGTAGATGTTTTGTTTGTTTCTGTATGTTTATTCTTTAATTTTTCTAGATGTTTGTTAATTGATTCCTGCATTTTCTCCATTTTTTTTTCAAGGTTTTGATCATCTTTACTATCATTATTCTGAATTCTTTTTTAGGTAGTTTACCTGTTTCCTCTTCATTTATTTGGACTGCTGCATTTCTAGTTTGTTCCTTCATTGTGTAGTATTTCTCTGCCTTTTCTTTTTTTTTTTAAACTTATTGTATTTGAGGTCTTCCTTTTTCCAGGCTTCAAGGTTGAATTCTTTCTTCCTTTTGGTTTCTGCCCTCCTAAGTTTGGTCCAGGGGTTTGTGTAAGCTTCCTATAGGGTGAGATTTGTGCTGAGGTTTTGTTTGTTTCTTTCTTTCTTCTCTGATGGACAAGCTGAGTGATATGGTAATCTTGTATGCTGATGATGGGGTTTGTGTTTTTATTTTGTTTGTTGTTCAGACGAGGCATCCTGCACAGAGCACTGCCGGTGGCTGGGTGCTGCTGGGCTTTGTGTTCAAGTGGTTTCCTTTGTGTGAGTTCTCACTATTTGATACTCCCATGGACGGAGGAGCCTGGTGGGCTGCAGTCCATGGGGTTGCTAGGAGTGGGACACGACTGAGTGACTTCACTTTCACTTTTCACTTTCATGCACTGGAGAAGGAAATGACAGCCCACTCCAGTGTTCTTGCCTGGACAATCCCAGGGACGGGGGAGCCTGGTGGGCTGCCGTCTGTGGGGTCGCACAGAGTCGAACACGACTGAAGTGACTTAGAAGCAGCAACAGCAGGGTTAGTTCTCTGGCAGTTTAGGGTCTTAGAGTCAGTGCTCCCACTCCAAAGGCTCAGGGCTTGATCTCTGGTCAAGAATGAAGATTCCACAAGTGGTTTGTTATGACATTAAGTGAGATTAAAACAAATATCCAAAAATGAGAAACCAAAGATGAACCCGAGATAAATGGAAGTTACAAAATCAGGCAAATAATTAAAAAAATGGAACATACACATATACATATACACCCATGAGCAAAATCAAAACAGTCCAGGAAAAATAAAGTACAGTAGATTGACCCAGTGAACAAAAGAAATCAAAAATTATATTTACCAGTTAAGAACAAAACTAACTAAAGCAGAAACTAGAAAACAAAACTAATGCAAGGTTTCAAGTGGGGAATAAAGCAATGAAAATAAAACTAACAAATATGTTGAGAGGAAGGAAGGAAAGAAAAGAAAGAATAGACATGCAGAGTTAAATAGTGGTAGATGAAGAAGATTTATATACATTAACCATTAACTCAGAGAAGGCAGTGGCACCCCACTCTAGTACTCTTGCCTGGGAAATCCCACGGATGGAGGAGCCTGGTAGGCTGCAGTCCATGGGGTCACCAAGAGTCAGACACGACTGAGTGACTTCACTTTCACTTTTCACTTTTATGCCTTGGAGAAGGAAATGTCATCCCACTCCAGTTTTCTTGACTGGAGAATCCCGGGAACGGGGGAGCCTGGTGGGCTCCCGTCTATGGAATCGCACAGAGTCGGACATGACTGAAGCGACTTAGCAGCAGCAACCATTACTGCAAGGAGAAAAGAACAATAGGAAAGGCAAAGGAATAAATGCAGAAAATATATAACAGATTTAAAAAAATTAAAAATTATAAAAAAGAAGAAAAAAAGTGAAGAAAGAAAAAGGAAAAAAAAAGCAAAGCTCCACAGAACTGCAGAAATCCAGTCTAGAGGCAGAGGTTTATAACAGCAATAAAAAGTGTGACTAAAATAAACACATATATATATCCACCCATAAGCAAAATCAAAACATTCCAACAAAAATAAGGTATAATAGATTGACCTGGTGAACAAAGGAAACCAAAAATTATATCTACCAGAACAAAACTAACTGAAGCAACAAACTGGAAAACAAAACTAAAGCAAGGTGCCAAGTGGGGAATAAAACAATGAAAATAACATTAACAAATATGCTGAGACGTAAGGAAAGAAAGAATAGACATACAAAGTTAAATAAAGGTAAATAAAGAAGTTTATATACATTAAGGATTAATTGCAAGGGGAAAAGAACAGTAGGAAAAGCAAACAAAGAGATAAATATAGGAAAAATAATAGTATGTGTAAAAAATTAAAAAGTAATATTAAAAAATTAGAAAATAAAGGAACACTCCACAAAACTGAAAAAGCCTAGCGTAGAGGCAGAGGTTTATAACAATAATAAGAAATATAACTAAGAAAAAAAGAAAAGCTCAAAAGCTTAATTAGATTTCATAGTGCCAATAAAATCGACAACTGCAACAAAGCGGGGAAAAGGGGGAAAAAAAGAAAAAAAATTCAAAAGAATCTACAGAATAAGTCAAACATAAGAATAGTAAATGTTTTTCTTGGGTCACTGCTATCTGAGTCCTCTCCCTTGCTGGGAGTCACAGTCGACCTTACCTCTCTAGGATGCCCTCCAACACTGTGCTGATCTCTGGACCTGCTATGGGGGCAGCTCAGATTCTAATCTGGTCCTACTCCTGTGCATTCTTGCCTCCAGTGTCCACAGCTGTCAGGACTAGTACATTTTCTTTTGTGGGAACTCTCAGTGGCCTTTTATATATTCCATAGACACAGAGTCTGCCTAGATGATTGTACGGATTTAATCTGCAGCTTGTACAGCTGGTGGGAAGGTTTTGGGTCTTCTTCCTTAGCCACACTGCATCTGGGTTTCAATTGTGGTTTTATTTCCATCTCTGCATGTGGGTTGTCACTGGGGTTTGCTCCCGGGGCTGCCCTGGAGGACTTGGGTTTGCCCCTGTGAGGGCCAATTGTGGAGGTGGTGCAGCTGCTTGGGTCTCAGGGATTCTGGCAGCACCAGGTACTCAGGGGAGTTGGCTAGGGCAGCAGGAAATATTATGCTCTAGAAGGATATGGCAGCCAGTATTGGCCAATATGCTCCAGTATTCTTGCCTGGAGAGAGCCCCCGTCCCTGACAGAGAAGCCTTCAGGCCACGGTCTACAGGGTCGCAAAGAGTCCAAACACGACTGACATGACCCTGTGCACATAGACGCAAGACTTTTTTGCCTGTGGCAGTTCTGCCCCGGTGAGAGGTGAGCGTGAAGGTGGGGCAGCTGCTTGGCTTGTGGGGACCCTGGGGGCACCAAGCGTGCGGGGACACGGGCTGCCTCCCTGGCAGGAGTTATAGCCCTCTCAGAGGTTTTCGAGCCTCTTGTAGCTGGCGATCAGAAGGCCTCTGGCCAGTCTTTCTCTATACTCCGTCCATTCATGCACTTAGAGGGCTCCCTTGCCTGGGGTCCTTCTCTGTTGTTTGGGGTGTCGAGCACATAGAGGGCCCCCCTGACTGGGATCCTTCTCAGTATATCCTTGTGTCAGGCACTTAAAGGGGCTCCCTGGCTGGGGTCCTACTCTCATGCCTCAGGCGTTTGATGGGCCAGCCTCTCTGTTGTTCAGCTGCTGATGCTGGTGTGTGGAGAGAGAGGCTGTGGTGATGGTTCTATCCCCTGTGCATGACTCAGCAGTATGCTTGCTTCCATGGCTGCCTGGCTTTCCTCCACAGGCATTTCCCACCACAGTCTCCTCCTTCACATCCCCGGGATCTGTCTCTCCACAGTCCATAGCAGCTCTCGCCCTGGGATTGCTCCACAATCCCTAAACTCCAGCTCCCAGCTGCTGCACCTTCCAGGGGATCTGCATCCCTGTCCAGGGTATGTATGGCTGTGGCAAGGACTGTCTGATTCTCATTCCATTTAGGCTGCTGCAGATCACCTGTTTCACTCTCAGCCTTAAATGTGTCTCCTCTGACTCAGACAATTGCCCTGATGTGGGAATCAGACCTCTGCTTCACGTCCCCCACCAGCCAAGGGCAGGTCTAGTCATACTAACACTCCTGTGCTTCCCCCTAGTTCCTTCTTCCTACCGAGTTTTGTGTGGTTCTATATATTCTTTTCTGCTGGTCAGTTACTCCAGTCCACTCTCAGCTGGTGTTCTGCCTGCATTTCTGTGTCTGAAGGTGTATTCCTGATGTATCTGTGAAGAGAGATGTACTCCACGTCCACCTATTCCTCTGCCATCTTGTTCCTAATTCCTGTCTTTTAGAGTCTGTCCCATTCAACAGTTCTATCTACTGCATTTAAGCAGCTTACATTTTATAGTTATTTTGGACAGGCAGTAAATTCAAAACATATGAATATAAGGAGCATAAACACGTGTTGCTGAAGTTTTGCTGGAAAGCTTTTGAATCCATATCTGTAAGTAGTTTTAAAAACCTAAAGCTTCAAAAGCTTCTGTAGTTTTACTTCGTTTTGTATAGAGAGGTCATCTGGGAGAGGAAGATTGGTGACTCTTTGGCCTCTGTCTTAGCTTACAGCCGGGATGGTTATTACGTTAGTCATTTTCTTTATGGAGTTGTTCTCTAAACTGTGTCGAGTATATGATGTTACTTTCTAATAAATTGCCAGATGTAAAATAAAATTCATTTACTCTCTGTAGCTTTTGAGAGAAAACAGTACTTGTGGAATCATGTTACTTTGTTTCTGACCAGCCCTCAAAATTTGTGATCAGTAAGTTTAAAGTGTTGTGTTTTTACCCTGTCATATTTGAATTTTTTGAAATAGATTTAATTGAAGCAAAATTAGTGGGAATATTGGATATTTTGGATGAAGAAAATCGCCTTCCCCAGCCTAGTGATCAACACTTCACATCTGCAGTTCACCAGAAGCACAAAGACCATTTCCGACTCTCTGTGAGTTTGTCATTTCAAAATTGAGGCTCTGATTGGAAGAGAAACTTTCAGAAAGCTGTGCTGGATGTTAGATATTAGATAGTTAGACTTCTAAGTTATGTAAGGCTTTAAACAACTCTGTGCATCTTCTATAATTAATCCAGCACAATGTCTTCTATAAATGACCATTAGTTTATATCTGTATATTTTTGCTGCTGCTGATCTATCCAATCAAGGCCCTTTTAGCTGGACATAAAATACATTTCTCCTATATACGATGTACAAAAAGATTCATGTACTTTTTTTTTGTACGTTTATGCACTGCTTTTATGTTCTCCCTTCTGGGTGAAGTGGCCGTCAGTTGCTTTGTTCGGTGTCATATGAACTGGATCACTTCCCAGGGGTTAGGACCTAGAGTCACATGCAGCCACCTGTCTGCACATTTGTAAAACCAGCAAAGCTTGTGGCTAAGAGTCTGACTGGTAGAAGCAATTCATTTAATGATGAGTGATTTCATTTTGATGCTCTTTCCTTAGGAGTTTTGAATGGCAGTTATGCTCAGAGAGGGTCATAGAACTAAAGCAACAGAAGAGTTAGCTGAAGGGTAAAACAGACACACAGAGAGACAACAGAGACACAGAGAGAAAGAAATGAGAAGTGCGCTTCCAAACAGGGTCAGAAGGCCTGGCTGTCTAGACTGCTGCTGTGCCATAGAGCTGTGCTTGAATCCCCGCTAGTGGTGGTGACTGGTAGGGCCATTCTCCACAAGGCTGGAGCGTGCATCTCTTGAGGTGTTTTCTTTGTTTAGGTAGCTCTGTGTTTATCTTTACACTCAACCTACTTCCCCTGACGTAATCCAAACACAGCTCCATCCTTGTGCCCAGAATGAGCAGAGTAGCACAGAGAAACGTGGATGTTAATTTCACCCACGTAGGTAGTGCTGTCTCATCTTAGAACAACAAAGACAGGAAGGAAGGAAGATGGAAGCGAACAGAAAAGCTGTTCAGAGTTGCAGTTGCCTCGTATACAGTTACGGTTTTGAGACTGGGGCGCAGTATAACAGTCATTGCTTGGATGGGTCCAGGAGTTCAAGTGAATGAAAGCAGATATTCTTGTTTCCATACATCATTAACTAAATCAATAACACAAGCATGTTGAAGGCATTTACTGGAAAAGCTGATGTAATTTGCTAACCTTCTCTGGAGACTCCATCCTGCAGCCACCTGCTCCATCGACTTGCAGTTCTTCTTATCCTTAACTAAATCTTGGGATGTGAAGGCTGCCTCTCTTCACTTCAGTGGAGATAGAAATAAAACAGCATGTGTCCCCAGGAAAACTTCTGCTAAGAGTGAAGACGTGTATCTAGTCCTGTTTATTCACTGCTCTCTATGAGAACCAGTCTGGATGCACAGTCACTTTTGCCAAGAGAACCCACCACTGGTCCACAGACGGTGACCAAGGTTTAAGAGACATAGTGTTCCAAGGACAGCCAACAAAAGCACCAGGCGTGGGCTCCGGTCCCTCTCCTCAGAACAGAGCAAGAGCGCAGCAGTAAATTCTGATTTGCACGGTTCACTGCTTTTGTTGTATTTCTTTGAAATGTAAATAATGATAATCATTTATCGCATTGCTTACCGTGTGCCCAGTGCATTCTAAGCATTCTGCTTGAATTACTTTAGTTAATCCTCATAATGGGCTTCGCGGGTGGCTCAGATGGTAGAGTCTGCCTGCAATGTGGGAGACCTGGGTTCAGTCCCTGGGTGTGGAAGATCCCCTGGAGGAGGGCATGGCAACCCACTCCAGTGTTCTTGCCTGGAGAATCCCCATGGACAGAGGAGCCTGGTGGGCTACAGTCCACAGGGTCACAAAGAGCCGGACACGACTGAGTGACTAAGCACAGCTCACAGCACATTGCTCACAGTGATCCTTTGCCATTGCTCCCGCTTGCTTCCCCATGCTAGAGATGAGGGGATGGGCACGGAGAGGGCAGGTGACCTCCTTTCCTAGAATAGATACAGAGTTGGATTTGGGCATCAGACTGGCATCTTGATCCCAGGGCCACCCTCCGACTCGTGCTGTTTGCTGCCACGCAGCGGGGAGGCTCTGTGGTCTGTCAGCTCTCTCACCCAGGAGGAGCCTGGTAAGGTTATGGGGTCCACAGCGGGGAGGCTCAATGGTCTGCCAGCTCTCTCACCCAGGAGGAGCCTGGTGCGGTTATGGGGTCCACAGCAGGGAGGCTCTATGGTCTGCCAGCTCTCTCACCCAGGAGAAGCCTGGTGCGGTTATGGGGTCCACAGCAGGGAGGCTCTATGGTCTGCCAGCTCTCTCACCCAGGAGGAGCCTGGTGCGGTTATGGGGTCTTGGCTTTTTCATTTTTGAATGAGAGCGTCGTTCTTAACCTTAGACTATTTTGTGGGTCAGAGGTGATCTTTTATTTTGGAAACTTTTAGAAATGATAGTGATAGTACAACCAGAGAGTGATTTTGTTTTCTTCAAATAGATTCAGGCTCATTGTGTAAAAGTGTTAGGAGATATGGCTAAAATCAGTAGGTGAGTCCCTGTGCTGATTTCAGGTGTTTCTATAGAACGATGCTTCTCAGCCTTGGTCACACCTAGGAATGCCTCATGTAAATGGTTTGGTGGTTTAAAAGTCTCCAGATGGCAATCCAGCAGCTACTGCTTTAGACATAAACAGTTAACTTTATAAAACGCCTGCTATGTTTTGCACGTGCTTCTAAATAGTGTGGTTTTGTTTTGTTTTGGGTCTTATTCCTTTTTTTTTTCTTCCTAAGAGATTATGACCAAAAATATTTGCTAGATTTTATTGGTACATTAAGGCTTACTTAAGGAGCAATATGATTGTATAAAGTATGAAAACGCCCTTTTTGATTTTAAGTATTTCACATCCCAGATGTTTTCTAAAGGGAGTTATTAATGTTGTATCTTTTTGATAATTTAATGACTGACGTATGTATTGATTTTCAGATTCCTAGAAAGTCTAAGCTGGCAGTTCACAGGAACATTCGCGATGATGAAGGCTTCATCATCAGGCATTTTGCCGGGGCGGTGTGCTATGAAACAGTGAGTAGAACATTTACAGGGAGAAAACCATTCGATGTTTAAGCTGCGCTGTACAGTACGGTAATGTCTAGCCACATCTGGCTTTTTAAAGTTAAGCAAAATTTAAGATTGAGCTCCTCAGGCCCCCGCCACGTCTCACATGCTCGATTCCCCGTGGCGGGTGGTGGCTGTACTGACAGCGCGGACGCAGAGCACTTACGTTACCTGGTGTGTTCTGTTGGACAGCCCCGTGTTAAGGAATATTACCGCAAGATGGACTGAATCACTCCTGTTTGCTTTGTTTTTCAGACTCAGTTTGTGGAAAAAAATAATGATGCTTTACATATGTCTCTTGAGTCCTTAATATGTGAATCCAGGGATAAATTTATCCGGGAATTATTTGAGTCATCCACAAATAACAACAAAGACACTAAACAAAAAGCAGGAAAACTTAGCTTCATCAGTGTGGGAAACAAGTTTAAGGTATTTGTGGCAAATGTATTGCTAGATTTTTTCTTTATTCTCTTACTTTATTAAAAAATTGTGTTTTACACTATCCAGTGGATAATAGAGTTCACTCTGGCAATCCCATGAGTGAGATTCAAAGAGCAGACTCTGAATTGTTGATGTTTGTATACAAAAGAACAAAGTTGCCATAGTAACAGAACATACAGAAATCTTGTAATTTTATGAACGTGTTCTTCCTTGGTGCTTAACATGTCTGATTGCTTCTCCTAATGTTCTTGCTTCTGCTTACTGTCTGGTTGACCTTCAAACCTTCTCTTTCCCACGTGTTTTCTGTTTCCTTCCTCATTCAGCAGTTTTGTTGTAGCTGGAGTAGTCCAGCTCCAGATGGCTAGAGAGGCCTAGTTGAGTTGAGAGAGGAAAAGCAGGCACTGCCAGGGGCTTCAGGTAAATGATCGCCTTCGTGGACTCCTACTTAATAGAGCGGCTGCCGTGTTAAAGCCCGGCTCAGTTAATGGTGCAGCGTGTAGTTCATTTTAATGTGTTCTCTCTCATAGTGCATTTTGGGTGTGCATATTACACTAAACTTTGAGTAAAGCTTTTAATAACTTCCATAAAAGATAAATACTTGGTGTGGCAAACCCTTCATATTGTGTAACACTGAAGAACACTTCGTTTGTTTCACTGATTCTGGATCAGGAATTTATTCCTTGAGGTCTGACAGGGGATTGTCACATGGTTCATCTAAGAAATGGAGCACTCCTGTCTGGTCCTAACTGTTGAGTATTTTGCATATAAAAAAAAAAACTTGTATCACTTTTAATGAATAAATGAAAATGAATAGATAAAAGAAATAGAATTAATTTCTCTCTTATACATTTCCACAGTCTTGTTCCATTTATAAGAAAACTGCATATGCCTTTCATTTTGTGTACTTCAAATATTAAAAAATGATTTAATTAGGAACAGTATTTAGTTAAGACTCAGAATACTAGGATACTGATAGTAAGTTTCCTGAAATCCACTGTGGGCTGAAATGGCCTCTAAATAGCTAACTTGATAAAATCATGGTTATAAAACAAAAGCTGAAGCATAGATATAAGAGAAAGCTTGTCACATATGTTTCAGGTAACTGAATAAAGGTCTTAAACTCTTGTTAATTAATTATGAGTTTCTTCTCTTGAGTATCCTTTCTCTTATTTAGATATTCTTAAATTCTTACATAAACATGTGCTGACAGATTGGTTTAAAATAGTACATTAGCCTGTGTAAAATGGAGATCATTTATTAAGTATTTTCCTACATGATATATTAGTATTGCTGGCAAGAACACACTTGAAATTTTAGACAGTTTATATAAATAAAATAAAAAACATTCTTAAAATTCTTTGGACTAAGGTATTTTATGTTAAGACTTAAGTGCTTAAAATTGCTTAAATGCAATATGATGCATTTTGCACATCAGACTACTTGAAAACTGTAACTAAAAGCTGTAACACTATTAATAATAAAATTTCAAAATGTTCTGTTGTGATGCTTTGAAATGAAATAATAGTAATTCTTATTTTTAAGTATAGTAGAATAGTTTATTAAATTAAAGTTATGTGTGGCAATAAAACAAAGCAGGCTAGCATTTACATTACTGAGCATCACTGAGAACCAGAGGCTTTCCAATGAAATGTGACATTTTCAGGTTATTGAAACAGAACTCTTTCACTGTTAATGTTTTAGAAAAAGTTTTTTTAATGAAAATATTATTCTTTTATTATGTACAGAAACAATTGTATGTTTTAAAATAAAATACAAATAAAGCATGATTGCATAAGGCTGCTATGCCTTGTCTTTGACCACTAGTCTTTGGTAATGGACATTCTTCCCTCTTCTCTCAGATACTGTAGTTCATTTTTGCTGTTTCTGTTCCTCATTCTCACTTTATCTCCAGTTTTGGGGAGAGTACTGTGCTATGGATTAGGAACCACAGGCTTTGTGACAGTCATTTTCTTTCCAAATTAGCGGCTCTTAAGACTTGCTTTTCATTTGTGTGCTGGTCCAGACTGGTTAAGGTTGTCAAAACTGTGGCAACCAGAGAAGTGGGTGTATTATTTTAATCTAAAGTCATTCTGTTTTTATAACTTAAGCCTCTAATGTCTGAAGTGTGCTGAGTATCATGCTTAAGAGAATGAACCTTGGTGTTAGGCCTTTGTTAGAATCTTGGTTTTGCCTTTACTAGCTCCATGATCTTGACAAATAACTTATCTCTGTGGGCCTCAATGCTTTCACCTGTAAAATGGAACTAATATATCCCTAATTAGAGTTGTGCAGATTAAACTAGATAGTACCTGTGAAAGGCTTTGAGCAGTATCTGACTCATGGAAAGCATTCAGTAAAGTATACCTATTATTATTATTAAATATAGCTATTAAGTAGATATGTTAATTTATCTTTTGTTAAGTAGTACAATAAGCATCCCAGTATAAAATCAGTATAACAGTTTTATACAATTTACTTTGCAGAGAAGTAAAGCTAATACATGATTTTAATGTACTGAGCCAGAGTAAATTACAATCACTTAATATTTTAAAAAAGAAAGCACGGTAACTACTTACAGTGTCCATTGTGAATTTTACTTTGAGAAAATTGTCCTAACCTTTAAAAATAATTGAAATGAGAGATTTTAAAACAGTAAAGAGTCTTTGGTTTCATTTATGATAGGTGTTACATAAAACAGTTCCAATATATAGCATGAGTGGATATTTTAAACATGCCCTCATTCGTAATGGAGTGTGACACAAGCTACACCCAGCTTGCCACTTATTCAAATACTGTTCCGTCGATTCCTTTTTGAATGTGTCACACCTGCATTTTCTTCTTTCATTGCTTGTGTCCTTTTCCCTCATTCGCCCCACCTCCAAGCCTGCATGTATGTTTTCTAGTACTGCTAATTTTCAGTCTTTCAATCACATAAGTTCTGTATATTTAAGTTATTGTCCTTGGTGTTATGTATTAGCCATACATTTTTGCATGTTACTATCTGTTAAAAAGATGTTGTAGATGAGCATTATTGCATGTTGAAGAGCTAATTTTTACTTATGGCGTTGTGTACTTTTGCTTTCTGAAATAATGAAATGATTTCTTCTACAGACACAGTTAAATTTGCTTCTGGATAAACTTCGAAGTACAGTGGTATACTTAAAAAAAACAAGGTTTTTAAATGATCTTCTTAAACTATTACTAATTATTAAAATAAGCACAGTAAACCTGGAATAATTAAAAATTTATTTTTAAAAATTTCCACATTGAAAGAAAATCAGTTTTTTAAATGGTTATCATTTTGGTTAGGTTTGTTCTGAAGACAAGTCAAATGTATGTGTGCAGTCAAATTGTTTGATAAACATAAAGACTTCTCTGAATGTTATTAAGATTATCCTGTAGCTTCAGGAGAGTGAAAATAATTAGTTATTTTAGAGAAGGAAGGTGTATTTTTCAGGATTAAAGACAGTGCATGTAATTCATTTTCATTGTATTTCTCTGGCGGTAACAGTGAGTGTTGCATGACAGTGGGCTGTGACAGGGTTGATGTGGAAGTAGTATTTTTATGCCATGTAATAGAGGCAGTAGTTCCCTAGAGACTTTTTAAAAAACTGGACATTTTAATTCCCTCTGTTTGTTTAAAGAAAATTCACCATAGAAAAAAATTTGATATGTGGCTTACGTTAATGAAGCATGACTTCAGGAGAAGATTATTTTTTAAACAAATCCACAGAACTCAACTAAATACTCTTCATTTTCAAGTAGTCATTTTTTTGAAAAGCCAAATATTTATTCTCTGTGCTATTACTGCTTAATTTATTGTTAGACTTGCTTTTGAAACCATTAAGAAATTCTCTTAAATATCTTCATGGTTTGCAAACGTTTATCTCTTAAGGACAAAACTTCTTTGAAAACTAAACCTGATGAGGTATTATATTTTTATCACCCAAATATGATGCTGCTGTAAAATGACTATGTTATAGTTGTGATTTTTTTTAAAGGCTTTTCTAAAAAGTATCTAAAAGCATTTGCAGTGAGCATCACTGTTGACAGAACTGTCAGCTTTGCAGGGTGTGACTGCTTGGAAGAGAAGCCGTCACTTGATGCTCAGTGTCTTAGCTTTGGTCCCCAGCAGTCTCGCTCTGTGCATGGCAGTGTTCTCCCTGCCTCATCCACATAATCTGGTAACTGACCCCAAATGAACGCCTTTAAGCTGTTTAAAATGCACACCATTTAACACAACTTTAATATGTACAGTAGTGCAGCTCGGGGACCTACTGTATGTTTCTAAAACAGAACGATGAGAAAAGTTGATTTTTGTTTTTTTTAATACTTTGCCCTAAATGTTAAGAGGCATAATCTTATTTGCTCATCTTGTCATAGGGCAGTTTTCTTATCACAGCAACACAGCACATAAATACATTTAAATGTGGAGTATAATCACATGTATGCCATCCTGTGAAATATAGTTTAAATATATTTAAATATTTTATTATAAAAGACTTTTCTTTTTACAATAACACAATTTTTGGCACTCAAATATAAAACTATTTTTCTAACATTATTACTACATAAATGCTTTACATGGTAAAAGTATGCTAGTTTAAGTTCCTTAGTGATTATTTTAAGAGGCTCATAACTTAATGATAATATGCTCTGAAAGTTGCTAGAATTCTTAGAAAAATAAGAATGCTGCATGTATTATGTTTTAAAGTACCTTTATTCTTTGTAGGGAGCAAGCTTTATTCGCTGTATCAAGCCTAATTTAAAAATGACAAGCCATGACTTTGAAGGAGCTCAAATTCTGTCTCAACTTCAATGTTCAGGTATTTCTTTATTTTTTAATCTATGTTGGAGTGTATCAAGAGTCTTACTTAGTTCAAATACAATTTAATATATCCAGTGTATTCAAATAATTCACAACTATCTTGATTATTTTTAAGCACAATAAGACGTTTATATTCTTTTATTTATAAGAAGAGAAGGGTGGACAAATTATTTGAACAATATTGGTGTATAGTATCATTTCACAATAATCTTTTACCTCACGGAAGTATAATTTATAAAAGCTTTTCAACTGTGGAGAACAGTATGAAGATTCTTTTAAAAACTAGGAATAAAACTGTCATATGACCCAGCAATCCCACTACTGGGAATATACCCTGAGAAAACCATAATTGAAAAAATGTTTGTACCCAGTGTTCATAATAGCTGTGTGTGTGTGCTCAGTTATGTCAAACTCTTTGCGACCCCATGGATGGTAGCCCACCAGCCTCCTCTGTCCCTGGAATTTTCCTGGCAGGAATACTGGAGTGGGTTGCCATTTTCTACTCCAGGGCATCTTCCTGACCTGGGGATTGAACACACGTCTCTTGCATTAGCAGATGAGTTCTTTAGCACTGTGCCACCTGAGAATTCCACCCCCTGGCCACCCCGCTCCCCGCAGTGTTCATAGCAGTACTCTTTACAACGGCCGGGACATGGAAACAACCTAGATGTCCATCGACAGATGAGTGGATGAAGAAGTGGTGCATGTATGCAGTGGATATAATTCAGCCAGAAAAAAAGAATGCATTTGACTCAGTTCTAGTGAGTTGGGTGAACCTAGAACCTGTTACACAGAGTGGAGTAAGTCAGAAAGAGAAAAACAAATACCATATGTTAACTTATATATACGGAATCTAGAAAAATAGTATTAATGAACCTCTTTGCAGGGAAGGAATGAAGACGCAGATACAGAGAACAAGCTTGAGGACACAGCAGGGAAAGGAAAAATTGAGATGAATGGAGAAAGTAGCATTCACATACATGCACCACCATGTATAAAATAGATAGCTGGTGCGAAGCTACTGTTTAACACAGGGAGCCCAGCCTGGCGCTCTGTGAGGACCTAGAGAGGTGGGAGGCTCAAGAGGGAGCGGGAGGGGTTGTTGTTCACTTGCTCAGTCATGTCCGACTTTTTGTTACCCCATGGACTGCAGCACACCAGGCTTCCCTGTTCTTACCTGTCTCCCAGAGTTTGCTCAAACTCCTGCCCATTGAGTCGGTGATGCCATCCAGCCATCTCATCCTCTGTTGCCCTCTTCTCTTCCTGCCTTCAGTCTTTCCCAGCGTCAGGGTCTTTTCTAATGAGTCGACTCTTCGCATCAGGTGGCCAAAGTATTGGAACTACAGAATCAGTCCTTCCAATGAATATTCATGGTTGATTTCCTTTAGAATAACTGGTTTGATCACCTTGCTGTCCAAGGGACTCTCAAGAGTTTTCTCCAGCACCACAATTTGAAAGCATCAATTCCTAAGTGCTCAACTTTCTTTATGGTCCAGATCTCACATCTGTACATGACTACTGGAAAAACCATAGCTTTGACTATACGGACCTTTGTCAGCAAACTGATTTCTGCTTTTTAATATGCTGTCTGGTTTTGTCATAGGTTTTCTTCCAAGGAACAAGCATCTTTTAATTTCATGGCTGCAGTCACCATCTGCAGTATTTTGCAGTCCAAGAAAATAACTTTGTCACTGTTTCCATTTTTTCCCCATTTTTTGCCATGAAGTGATGGGACCAGATGCCATGATCTTAGTTTTCTGAATGTTGAGCTTTAAGCCAGCTTTTTCACTCTCCTCTTTGACTTTCATCAAGAGGCTCTTTAGTTCTTTTACGCTTTCTGCCATTAGTGTGGTGTCATCTGCATATCTGAGGTTATTGATATATCTCCCGGCAGTCTTGCTTCCCACTTGAGCTTCATCCAGCCTGGCATTTTGAATGATGTACTCTTTGTGTAAGTTAAACAAGCAGGCTGACAATATACAGCCTTGACGTACTCCTTTCCCAATTTTGAACCAGTCTGTTGTTTCATGTCTGAAGGGGATATATGGATAATTATGGCTGATTTGCATTATTGTATGGCAGAAACCAACAGAACATTGTGAAGCAATTTTCCTCCAATTATAAAATAAAAATAATTCAGAAAACACCAAAAAAAACTCTTTAGCTGCGAACCCAGACCTCCTCTGTGGGTGCTTCCTGTGGCTTTCTTTCCATGGCCTTCTCAGTCCCACAGCAGTTCGTTCCCCATGTAACTGGGTCAGGTTTTGTTGTCCTTGCTTCTCACTCTACTGCATGTTAAAAACAAACACCATGGTGCCCTTGAGAAAGGACAGGCATGGCCAGGTGAGGGGTGGAGAGTGATGGTTTAACCAAGTGCAGAAAAGCTCCCGGGAGCCAAGGGCATTGTGCTGCTTCAGTTTTATTTTTTTACAAGTAA
Organism: Aepyceros melampus; assembly: GCA_006408695.1. Taxonomy (NCBI): domain Eukaryota; kingdom Metazoa; phylum Chordata; class Mammalia; order Artiodactyla; family Bovidae; genus Aepyceros; species Aepyceros melampus. The sequence continues at coordinate 131,635 of SJXQ01008830.1, forward strand.
TAGAGTGAGAAGCAAGGACACCAAAACCTGGCCCAGTCACGCAGGTCAGGGGCCCGGGACTGTTTTCTTTATCCTGTGCCCATCCTCCATCCTTCTCATACTACCCCTGCCTCTCCCAGGGCACGGCCTTTCCCTCCTATAAATTCAGGCTTGGGACACTTCCTGAAGCCCTCTTGCCAACCTGACTCCATTTCTTGCTCCTCGTGGCAGCAGATTCATTAGAAAGCTGAGGTCACTTGAGCTTCGGAGTGCCTTGTTTATATGGGCTCCTTTCAGAACCCTGTACCTGATAGTATATTCTTTGTAATTTACAATTTCGTAGTTATTTCTTAAAGAGCCCTCCTCCAATTACATAAGCTTCAGTTCAGTTCAGTTGTTCAGTTGTGTCTGACTCTTTGTGACCCCATGGACTGCAGCATGCCAGGTCTTGCTGTTCATCACCAACTCCCGGAGTTTACTCAAACCCATGTCCATTGAGTCAGTGATGCCATCCAACCATCTCGTCCTCTATCGTCCCCTTCTCCTCCTGCCTTCAATTTTTCCCAGCATCAGAGTCTTTTCAGATGAGTCAATTCTTCGCATCAGGTGTCCATAGTATTGTAGTTTCAGCTTCAGCATCAGTCCTTCCAATGAACACCCAGGACTGATCTCCTTTAGGATGGACTGGTTGGATCTCCTTTCAGTCCAAGGGACTCTCCATCACCACAGTTCAGAAGCATCAATTCTTTGGCTTTCAGCTGTGTCTACCCCTGTCAATGAATGGTTTTCTCCTCATCTGCACGGAGAAGGTGGGCAAGGCAGATTGGTGCTGTTGTAAACTCATGATCACTAACCTTCAAAGGGCTCTCATACCCACTCACCGAGTTTCCCTGGCCAGCAGGTTTTGTTTCTCCCCAGAGACCAGTCTGACTCATCCTTCCCTTTGCCAAGAGGCAGCCTCACCTCTTTTTTACTCAAAAGCTGAACGCCTGTGTGCTGCCTGTGTGCTCCCAAATATCTTACCTGCATACCTTCCCTCCTGATGGAGAGTAGAAAGTGCCTCTCTTCCTTATTGAGACTGTAGTGTTTTGGATTCATCCCTCCCTGCCTTCTCAGGAACCTTGAGTACTGACGACCTGTACTGAATTCAGCTCTGAGATGGCCTCTTCCTCTGAACCTCATCTTCTTTCCCTCTCACCAGCATTTCCTTCCCGCTCCCTCCCCATCGCTGGCCTTACTTTCTGTTCTCCAGGTTTTGCTTTCATCTCCAAGAATATTCTCTTCTCGCTTTCTCAGTTTCCTGCCTTCCACTCACTCTTGAGCCCAGGAGAAATCAGCTTCCACCAGGATGATTCTGGGTAGGATCTCTGGTGACTCTCCTGATCCTGAATTAGGCGTTTCGTTGCAGACCTTATCTCAGTGGACTGCAGCAGCGTCAAGCTCCGCTCTGTCCCTGTAAGCCAAGCCTTTCCTTGGCTTCTAAAACAGCATGTATCCCTGCTTCTCCTGTTCAGCTAGGCCATTCGTGCCTGCTGTGCAGGGTCGTCTTCTTCCACCTGGGTATCCCTTGTTGGGCCTGTTCTTCTTCTCACTTCTGTCAGTGCTGTTTGATATGACTTTCTGTGGAGGTGGAAACAATCTGTACCCATATTGTGCAGTATGGCAGCCACTAAATACTTGTGGCTGTTGAGCCCTTGAAATGTAACTAGTGTGAGTTAGATACTGAATTTTTAATTGTGCCTAATTTAAAAAGATTAAATAGTCTCACACTACAAACCTAGACAGTGTATTGAAAAGCAGAGAGGTTATTCTGCCAACTAAGGTCTGTATAGTCAAGGCTATATAGTCTTCTCATTGGTCACGTATGATTGTGAGAGCTGGACCGTAAAGAAGTCAGAACACCGAGGAACTGATGCCTTTGAACTGTGGTGCTGGAGAAGACTCCTGAGAGTCTCTTGTACAGCAAGGGGATCAAACCAGTCAATCTTAAGAGAAATCAACCCTGGGTACTCACTGGAAGGATTGATGCTGAAGCTGACACCCAGTATTTTGGTCGTCTGATGCAAACAGCTGACTCACTGGAAAAGTCCCTGATGCTGGGAAAGATTGAGGGCAGAAGGAGAGGAGGGTGTCAGAGGATGAGACGGCTGGATGGCATCACCGATGCAATGGACATGAACTTGGGCAAACTTCTGGAGAGGTTGAGGGACGGAGAGGCCTGGTGTGCTGGAGACCATGAGTCGGACACGACTCGGCGACTAAACACCACCACCAAGTGACATGTGGCTAGTGCAGCTCCAGAGCATGTGTCCAGCAGCTGCCACACTGGACGGCCTAGGATATGTTCTCAGTCTAAGGCTCCCGAAGCCCCTTTCCATGTGACCCTTTAAGGAGTGTGTCTTTTACTCCTTCAGATTTGCTGAGATATAATTGACATGTAACATGGTGTAAGTTCAAGTTGTGCAGTGTGTTGATTTGATACACTTATGTACTGCAAAATGGTTACCACCATCGCATTAGCTCAGAGTCCTGTTGGGCCACATAATTACCACTGCTTGCTTGTGGTGGGCACATTTAAGATCTACTCGCCTAGCAAAGAGTGAGCCTTAGGACTCCCTAATTCAAGCTGTCACCATCTTTCACCTGGCTCTCTGCTGAAGTTTCTTAACTATCCTCCTTGCATCTTCTTGGTCTGTTCTTCACATACGTCCAGAATTACTGCCTTACAACTCAAACCTGAGCATGCCTTTTAATTGCTTGCCACGCTGCAGTGCTTCTGACTCTGGTTGGGGTAAAGAGCAGAATTCTCGCAGCTTATGAAAGCCCATGTGATCTGGCCCGTGGGCCTGTTTGCCTCTGTTTTCTCTCTCCTCTCTGCTCCCCAGTCACTCTGGCCTTTGTTTTAGTTCCTTAAATGCCCTGTATTCCCTCCGGTCTTGGGGCCTCTGCATCTGCGGCTTCCTCTGTTTGATAAACTCTCATCTCCCCTTTGTCTTTGTTGTTCACATCTGAGCTTGGTTGTCCTTTCCTCATGAAAGCCTTTCTTGATGCCCCCAACAAGGAGGGGGCCCGAGTAAAGGATGCCAAGCACTTTGATTTCAAAGTCACAGATTTTATTTAATTTCTCCTTTCTCTAATCTGTAAACTCTTGAGGGCAGAAACCATTCTGACTTGTATGCATGTTCCTGCTTCCTGGCAATGCGAAGCATATACTAGACTTAGTAAATATGTGTTGAATGAAATACACAGGCTAGGAAGTAAAGATTTATTCTTGACTGATTTTAGCAAATACTAGAAAGTTAAATATGGCAACCCACTCTAGTATTCTTGCCAGAGAAATCCCACGGACAGAGGAGCCTGGTGGGCTGCAGCCCGTGGGGTCGCAAGAGTTGGGCACAGCTTAGTGACCAAACCACCACCAGAAGGTTAAATAAGTGATGTCTGTTTTTTTCCTACATATGTGTAGTTGTGTTTTTGTAATGTTTTTTTCAGATCATTTTTGCTTGGAGTCTGGTTATTTTCCTCATTTAAATTTCTCTTTAGGATTTGGTTAGCCTAACATAATATTTACTTCCTGCTGAGCATCCAGTGTCCTGGCAAGTCAAGTGTGTTTAGATTTAGCTCTGTGCACTATTAGATTAGCAGAAGGTGGGCTCGCTAATGCTTTCGCTGGGATTCCTCTTTCAGTAAGCAGTTCATTTTAACAAGATACGTTGGCAGTTTAATAGATGCCACCAATTCATAATGGTTTGATTTTTTTTAATAATTGCAGTAAAATGGCTTAGAATTGGTAATTGTATGACTAGGTAATGAGAAAAAGCAAAAAAATTTACCAATAACTGGTAGACATAAAAACAGTTGTGACGCTTTTAAAATAAAGACATCTAAGATTGGAATTCTCCTTTGCCTTTCCATTTCTATTTTGTTCCCAGTTTAAGGAGAATAATTAATTTAGGACAGCTTTTACTAAAGGGACTATCTTCTGATCAGCCAGCCCCAGGGAAAGTAGGGGAAAGGAAGAGAAGACAGGTCTTCCTTTAACATGGGGGCTGTGCTCCCTGCATGGCAGCAGAGAGGGTTCTGAGATGGCCAGCCGGGACTGCGCCAGGAGGCTCCTCACCAGACTCCCCTGAGGAAAAGCCGGGCATGGGAATCTCTAGAAGGAAGGGTACTTGGTTGGGTGATTGTTACATTTTTAAGCCTCAGAATATCTTTAGAGTAAATTAGCTTCAAGTGTGGAGAAAGCAACCACAGACTTGGTAATTTGTTAAGCTCCTTGAAATTCTTAATGAACTTCTGTGAGCCACTTCCCATGTAGTCTGCAATGGTAGGGCAAGCCAAGGGACTCAGACAACGCTCACACTTCTAAGGGGGCTTGTTTATTTGATGTACATGGGCAACAATTCTGACAGTACCAATTAAACCTTATTTTATTTCTCCAGACAGAGCCAGAGCCTCAATCTAGTTCCGGAAATTTCTTTCCATAAGAACAACTGCCTTTATGTGTTCATTATATTAAATTTAATATTATATTTAGTATTAAACTTTATTTTATGATAATATATAATGTTATATAGTATAGTAGTAAATATAAGTTATATATTGTATATATTATATAATTATATTGAAAATTATAATAGTTATATATGTTCACTGTAACAAAAATTAAATGGTACAGAATAATATAAGTAAAAATAAGTCTCACTTCAAAAAGGTGACCGTTTAACTCTGTGCCTTGAACATATTTTTTATACTTGCTGAAGCTCTGCCCTGTTATTTTTAATTAATGTATCATATTCTGTCATATGATTGCAGTATAATTTGAGTAGTCTTTAAGTTATTTCTGTACTTTGTTTTACTAGCAATGACCCAGTGAATTATAGACCTTCCCTATGTTTATCTTTGCCCACATATGTGACAAGTTGTAGGATAGATTCATAGACGTGAAAAATCATCAAAGTGATAACTGTTATTAGCATCTAATATTAATAATATAAATGCTTATTCCAAGTTGCCATCTGAAACTGGGACACTGGTTTACACTCCCACTAAGCATGTATATGTGTGTTTTCCTACACTGCCATCATCCCTCAGTATTATTGGGGTTTACACCTTTGCCAGTCAGATTAAAATTCAATCTGATTGCCTAGAGAGACTCTTTCCAGTGAGATTATTAAAAAATAAAAACCTACCCATTTAAGAATACTTTATAATTTTAGTTTGCTAATTTAAATTTTTGACCAGCAGAAATTTATTTTGGTTATAAGGAGTGAGGTACAGATCTGGTGTTATTTTTGTTTTCCTTATGTCTAACCATTTGTCCTAACACTTTTTATTGAATAATCTTATTTTCTTCATCAATTTAAATAGTCCTGTAGTCTGAAATCCAGGTCTTTTTATAAACAAAAGTCTTGGTGTTATCATTAGTTGACCCTTTTCTTATGCTGTTCCTGCCATGAAAAGCTCACACTGACTCAAGGCTCAAATTAGTCATTTACTAAAGTTATACTGAATGTCGATAGTCATCCTGTAGACTCTTTACCCTGGTAGACTAGCTCCTTTGAGAGGTGAATGAAATGGGGGTCTTTAGAGTGACGTAGTCTTCTGTCCTCTCCATTTGCTTCAAGCACTGGTCAGAACCAGGAAATATGTTTGACTTTGTCTTGGAAACTCTTAATCATGTTCCAGAAGTAATCTCAGAACTTGGAAAATAGCCAAATGCAAGTCTTTGCCTTATATACTGTGACCCAAAGGTTTCCAGCAGAAAAAAAAGATACAAACTACATTTGAATTTTCAAGAGACCAGTAGTTTCTAGAAAATATAGTCAAGCTAGTTTTACTTTATTTTCATTTTCTTGCAATTTATTTTATTTCTAATATTATGCCTTACACACAGGGACACAATGAACATCACTTGTAGATATCTCCATTTATTTCTGTTGGAGAAATCTGTGTCATCACTAAAACAGAAAATATGCATGTGTTTAAATTTGACAGATTCTGTAGCACTACTCTCAAAATCCAGAAGCATCTTTTATTTCCAGAAATAGTGTATTAAAAGGTAATTTCCCCCCCCCCACAGTCTTAGCAGCACTAAATATTATCAACATTGAATATATTTTAAAAAGCAGAGATGAAATTTGGTTGCAGTAGTTTTTAGGTGGTGGATAAGTTGGGAACATAAGCATGATGTAAGTATGGTATTTTCTATGTAGTACTTCATTGCGGATAATTTCTGTAAATTAACCTCTTTCAATTTGTAAAATTCTTTGATCATTTGCAAATTGTCTTTGGACTTTTATACAATGATTGGCAGTAAAATTTGTGTTTGTTTATGAAACTAGGTATGGTGTCTGTCTTGGACTTGATGCAAGGCGGTTTCCCATCACGAGCTTCATTTCACGAACTCTACAACATGTATAAAAAGTATATGCCAGATAAACTTGCAAGATTAGATCCAAGACTATTTTGTAAGGTACAAATACTGCCTAAATTGAGATTTATTAGGTATGAACTCTTTGTTATTAATTCCTAATAGGCATTTAACTTTTATTTTTCAGGCTCTTTTCAAAGCTTTGGGCTTAAATGAAGTCGACTACAAGTTTGGGTTAACTAAAGTATTTTTTAGACCTGGCAAGGTAAGTGCATTTTTATTTTAAACTGTAACATAATGAGTATGGACAGTGGGAGTCAGTGAATATTTTTAAGTGTTTAGTGATTTATATTATTCTTAAATTAGATAGTCGCTTAGCGCATGCATATATATATGGGACACACATACACAGAGTTTTCCCACTGGTGAAAAGTTTTCAGTGTATAGCACTCTATAGAGTTGTTTTTTTTTGTTTTTTTTTTTTGTTTTTTTTTTTCCATCTAGCTTTGGAAGTATTGAAATCAGAGGATTGTTTAGTTGAATTTTTTACTTAAAATAAGGGTTAACCAGGAATACTTCTATTTTAAACAAGTTGAAAGGTTTTCTAAAACATTGATTTGGTCTTCAGTGATTAAAAGTGTCACGGTGCTTCGGAGTGTTCCTTGGGAGAACGAGATCTGTTAGAGCATGATAGATGTATAGCATATAGAAAATCAGACTGGAGTCTGTGCTGACTTCTGTCAAATCACAGAAGGGATGGCTGTGTACATACTTTTGTCTGATAGTTTTCTTAGGCTACCCATAGTTTTAGTATTTACAGGTTCTTGCACTGGTCTTGTACTGTGACACACAATTGAATTATGGAATATTTCATGACTAAATGCATACGATGCAGAAATGCTTACTTCCCATTCACAGTCTATTCATAGTATTTTCACCATTCTTGACTTCTTTAATATTGATTGAATATTGCTTTCTCGTAATTTTAAACACAATTATTATTAGGTAATAGACAACTATACTTGTTTGACTTAGCAAAATCATTCAGAAATATCTCTAGTGCCTTGAAGGCTGAATTAATCAGATACATAAATCTGATTTCACATTTTGAGGCATGAGATGAAATCTGTGTAATGCATTACCAATGTATGCCCTTTTCTATGAATATTTTTACTGCAGAAAACCTGTATCATCTCTTATCATAAATGGAAGCAAGTTAAAAGAAAATGAATATATAAGTATTCATAGTTGGCTTAGCTGTAATCATACATATTTATCAGAAACTCAACATTTCTTATTTCGGATCTGTAATAACTACTTTAGGGATTTATGGCTTGATAGAGAAAACACTTGGTTTTATCTGCCTCCAGGAAAATTAATCAGTCAGAAGGACACAGTGCAGGCACAGGGCAAATTTTCAAAGATCTTTGATCTCTGTCACCTGTAATTTTGATTATAAGAAGCTGTTATTTTGATAGGTGTGTGACATCCTCAATATATTGTAGTGGGATGTTTGGTAAAGGATAGAAATCAATATGTAATTTGGTGGTAAACTGTGAAAATAATGCATTTTGTGATTTAATAACCTGATAGATGTTTTATTTGTGTTGTCTCTTGGTAGCAGTTTCTTCTTTCTGACCAAAAGAAGGATGGGGTTGGGAGAGACACGCTCGTTTTGGTGGTGCCCAATTTTATAGAGCTGACCTTCGCTTGTATAGTTATCTGGGAATATGGATGAGCCAGTTCAGAGATATATTAGACTTTTTTTCATTCTCGCCATAAAACCTTTTTGCCTATCATTATAATGGTCATTTAAGATTTTTTTTTCCTACTTTCTATTGTTGAGTCTGCTAACTGGCAATGAGTAACTTACCCTCCCCGTAACCTCTACAAAACAAGTCCTGGAGGAAGGAAGAGAAAGGCAGCAAAATTCAGTCACGTGTGTCTGGGTTTGCTGGGAAACTCCACTGAGACGTGTCTGTGTAACGGGCTTGTGACCCCATACAGAAAGCTAGATTTTGATTTGTATTCTGGTTATTTTGTATCTCACTGTGTGTTTAAGCATGTCTGTCTTTTGATATTATTAGTCAATTATTTGATTTCCCAGTTTGCAGAATTTGATCAGATTATGAAGTCTGACCCTGACCACTTAGCAGAGCTGGTCAAGAGGGTCAACCACTGGCTAATCTGCAGTCGCTGGAAGAAGGTCCAGTGGTGCTCGCTGTCCGTCATCAAACGTAGGTGTTTTCTTCCACTCTCAGACCTGGAATCATGTTGGAAATGAGCTGGTTTGTGGAATGTTATTAATTTGTCTCAGTGGTGAGAGCCAGGCCACAGGGACTGTGTCACTCACACTGTGTCCCTGGTTCCTCACGTTAACACCTTACATGTAGCATGTGATAAATTAGTACTTGTGGACTTCCTCACTGTCTTGAGTGTATGATACTTAGCTTCTTCAATCACATGTATTATAATTAATTTCATCTTGTTCTAAAAATTCTATCTCTTGTTCTGAAAATTCTCTCTCACTATCTTGACTCCTTCCCTCTCTCCTTTGCTCCCCTCTCCCCTCACGATACCCCAGTCTCTGGGACTTAAACCAGAAGTTTCCTTTCCACCGACCTGGCGTCACCAGAATACCCACTGAAAATTTCACAGTTGTATTGTCTCTTCTTTCTTGTCCCTGAAATCATGCCAGTCACCAAACTCTGTTGATTCCCCCTCCAAACTGCACATCTTTGCTCCCTGTTGCCACTCTCTTCATGGAGCCCCTCTCCCCAGCTTGCATAGTGACTTCAGCGGCCCCCAAACTGGTTTCCCTGCTTCCCAGGCTTATCTTCCCAGAGTCTCTAATTAAAAGGCTTTCATTATGTCTTTTCTTCAATACAGGGCAAAGTCTAAAGTCTTAGAATGTTACAACAACTACTTATCTCTGACCTAAAACAAGGATGAGGGACAGAATAATTGGGGGTTACCTGATGGTGGTGGTCTATGCAAAACCTTTAGTCATAGGGAGTATTGTCAGTAACTTGATTAAAATTTTAAACCCCTGCCCAACTCTCCACCTTACCTGGAACAGTGCTAGAGGCACAGGAAAAGGATTCAGTACATTTCTGCTTACTAATAAAAAAAAAAATTCCTTTGACCTAATGAGAAGGAGAAGGAACCATGCAAGCAACATGCAACCATGAGGTCTTGTTAGTCAATTGTAATATAAATAAACAGAAAACTATAATAAAAAAAAATAACAGAAGCTGTTTCCCCATCACTTTCCAACTGAGATATGAACATACTTTTCACTATAGTTAAATGCTTTCAGCTTTAAACATTGTGTTATGATGGAAAACATATTTTATTAATATTGTTTCTACTCTACTATTCCTTTGTAGACTGTATTGTGCAGTGGTCAAGTCAGTAAATAGAATCGTTGCGGGATGTTAATGGGGAATATCTCCGGGTCAGATTAGTCTAGGATATTCTGACTGACTGAAGTTAACTAGAGTTCTTTGTGGTAGGATCTTTAGAGGCCACACTCAATATGTTCATTGTGAATCTTCAGAAGGAGGCATAGCCGATAGCTTTTCCTGAGTTCATTTGACAGGTGAATCCTTTTTTTCAAGACACACCTGTTGGACTTCCGTGCTGATACAGTGGTTAAGAATCTGCCTGCCAATGCAGGGGACACGGGTTCAATCCCTGGACTGGGAAGATCCCACACGCACAGAGCAACTCAGCCTGTGTGCCACACTACAGAGTGTGCACTCCGGAGTCCGCTGCGGCTACCCAAGCCCATGCAGCTAGCCTGTGCTCCACTGTCCTGTTGAGAAGCCGCTACAGTGAAGAAAGCCCCAGCTCGCTGCAGCTGGAGAGCTCACATGCAGCAATGAAAAAAGTGCACCTGATAAAAAAGAAGAAAGACGCGCATTTTCACATTTCCTAAGCCAGTGTTGCATAGGATAGTTTGGGACACATTAGTGTAGTGTAACAAGGAAATAGCATATTTAAACTGTACTGTTACTGTTAAGTCACTTCAGTCGTGTCTAACTCTGTGTGACCCCATAGACAGCAGCCCACTAGGCTCCCCCGTCCCTGGGATTCTCCAGGCAAGAACACTGGAGTGGGTTGCCATTTCCTTCTCCAATACATGAAAGTGAAAAGTGAAAGTGAAGTTGCTCAGTCGTATCCGACTCTTAGTGACCTCATGGACTGCAGCCCACCAGGCTCCTCCGTCCATGGGATTTTCCAGGCAAGAGTACTGGAGTGGGGTGCCATTGCCTTCTCCTTAAACTGTACACTTAGCCATATAGTTGATATACTTTTTGTTTTAAGAAGTTTAAGGAACTAAAAAATTGTGCCAATTTTGATGTCTGGTATAATACGTTCATCAAGATTTTTATGTTTCTTGAGAATTGCTTTGTGGAAATGAGTGGATTTTAGAAATACTGTAAGTCTAATTTAAGCTAAATAATTTTCTGTCATTATATTTTTCTCTTACACTTAGTGAAAAACAAAATAAAATATCGAGCTGAAGCCTGCATTAAAATGCAGAAAACTATTCGAATGTGGCTTTGCAAAAGGAGACATAAACCTCGGTAAGATGAATAGAGTCTAAAGAATCCAAGATACCTGTTTATCCTAATATAAAATGGCTGTAAGGTCAAAATGAAGAGCAGTTTGCATACTCAGTTTTCTTTTGCCTTGTGTTCTTTGTAAAAAGATGTGTTAGTCTGTTACTTATTGGATATTAATTAATTAATTTCTTCATTCATTCATTACTTACCTCATTCTGTAAAAGGATTTGAAATAGCATAGACTCAGTTCAGTTCACTTCAATCATTCAGTTGTGTCCAACTCTTTGCGGCCCCAGAACTGCAGCACACCAGGCCTCCCTGTCCATCACCAGCTTCCGGAGTTCACCCAAACTCATGTCCATTGAGTTGGTGGTGCCATCCAACAATCTCATCCTCTGTCATCCCCTTCTCCTGCCCTCTGTCTTTCCCAGCATCAGGGCCTTTTCCAAGGAGTCAGCTCTTTGCATCAGGTGGCCACAGTATTGGAGTTTCAGCTTCAACATCATTCCATCCAATGAACACCCAGGACTGATCTCCTTTAGGATGGACTGGTTGGATCTCCTTGCAGTCCAAGGGACTCTCAAGCGTCTTCTCCAACACCACAGTTCCCAAGCATCAATTTTTGCTGCTCAGCTTTCTCTATAGTCCCAACTCTTATATCCATACATGACTACTGGAAAAATCATAGCCTTGACTAGACGGATCTTTGTTGACAAAGCAATGTCTCTGCTTTTTAATATGCTATCTAGGTTGGTCATAACTTTCCTTCCAAGGAGTAAATATCTTTTAATTTCACGGCTGCAGTCACCATCTGCAGTGATTTCGGAACCCCCCAAAATCAAGTCAGCCACTGTTTCCACTGTTTTCCCATCTATTTGCCATTAAGTGATGGGACTGGATGCCATGATCTTAGTTTTCTGGGTGTTGAGCTTTAAGCCAGCTTTTCACTCTCCTCTTTCACTTTCATAAAGAGATTCTTTAGTTCTTCTTCACTCTCTGCCATAAGGGTTAGGTTGCTAAGCTGCTAAGTTGCTTCAGTCGTGTCCGACTCTGTGTGACCCCATAGACGGCAGCCCACCAGGCTCCGCCATCCCTGAGATTCTCCAGGCAAGAACACTGGAGTGGGTTGCCATTTCCTTCTCCAGTGCATGAAAGTGAGAAGTCAAAGTGAAGCCGCTCAGTCATGTCCAACTCTTAGCGACTCCATGGACTGCAGCCTACCAGGCTCCTCCGTCCATGGGATTTTCCAGGCAAGAGTACTGGAGTGGAGTGCCATTGCCTTCTCTGAGGGTTAGGTTAGAGAAATGTAAACAGTGTAGAGATTGAAAGGAGCTGTTTTATTCTGATTATTTTAGTGACTTGAGTTTATTAGTAAATGTCAAATTGACATTGTTTTTAAAAACATCTCATTAATGTTTTGACCATAATTTTCAAGATTATCTGTAGGAATTATACTGTGTCACTGTAAATTTAGCATTTGTTTCTTATTTGATTCTTTTATTATTTAGAAATTTTAAACGTGAAAGTCTGAATACCTTGTTCATCTATAACACATTTTCAAAACAATTACTCTTTAAAGTTTTTCTATAATTTGAATTGTCAAATTCTTCAGTGTAAGTATAGAAGTCTTAAACCTTACTGACAGATATTAATGTCATTCACATCCATATTTGATGATTTCCTTTACCCTCAACAAGAGACCTTAAAAAAAATACATCGCATAACATGAAAACAGAAGTATTCTGTTTAGTCATATTTTTAGCATTTAATTAAAATGAAAAATCTATTTGTATAATTAAATTGTAAAATTAAACTGATAAAGTTTAATTTTTAATTCTTTGCAGCATTGATGGCCTGGTTAAGGTGGGCACACTGAAAAAACGGCTCCATAAATTTAATGAAGTAGTAAGTGCATTGAAAGATGGAAAACCAGAGATGAATAAACAGGTCAAGGACCTTGAAATTTCTATTGATGCTTTAATGGCCAAAATTAAGGTATGTAGTTTTAACCCAAATGACTTTTGACTTTTAAAAACAGTTTAATATTTTTTGTTACTATATTGATATTTTATAGAAAAATGTCCTTTTTTAAAGAAAATACAGACTGTTACATGTGTTGAGTCTCAGTGATAAGTGATAGTCATATTATTTTCTCTACTCTGTTTGAAATTTTTCATAGCAAAAAAAAAAATTAAAATGAAGACAATTTTTGTGCAATTCATTTGTTGCTAGGAAAGATTTTTCCAAAATATTAACTAAAATATTATACTCTTTTGGTAAGCTTTTGCAAAATCATTACTGAGAGAAAATTAATGAAAATTATTTTATTTTGTTTCATGTTTTCTACTTTCAGAAACTAATTTTTAAATTTTAAAAGTAATAGTATCAAAAATTTGGAGAAAATCTCCCCCACTTCTTTACCCCTCACACTAACACATTCGACTATATACTGTTACATATTCCTCTCAATCTTATTTTATATGCACATATTTTTGCATCATTCTTATAAGGTACATTTTATTTCACATTCCTATCATTATGTTATTGCCTCATCCCTATTATTAAATTATTTTCATATAGGCTATATCATAAATTACTTAACTTTCATGAAATAACAATTTTCTTCCGTATTTTGTAAGAAAAAAACAAGAGGGCCTCTTTGGTTTTGATTTTTGTTTGATTACTAGTGGGATTGAAAATTTTTTCTTTGTGCTTGTTTGTTGATTATGTTTTGTCTATTCATATCATTTTCTGTTATATTTTAGGGCCTCAATGTTTTTCTCATTGACTTTCATAATTCATTGCAGTTATGTGAGATATAATATCTTAAAGTGAGACTTTTAGATATTTTCTACAGATAATGATAAATCTTGGAGTAAGAATAGAGAAAGAAGTCAAGAGAAAACTGAAAATGCTTTGGATAGCCTTAGCTGATTTTACAGATCTGTCCAGAGCCACCCCTGTTTGTGTGGTATTAATCAATTAAAATCAACCCAGCCTCATTTAAGAAAATCATCCAACAATTTTGGGTATCATAATTTCTTAAATATTCCCAATGTATTATTTGATCATTAATATTAAAGAGTAGTAAATTCTGGCAAAATTAATCATTTCTTAAAAAATAAACTTTAACTACAGTATATTATTTTGTCCACAGAATACTCTTAAGATACTTGATTACTTGATTGATAGGAAGTAGACTCAAATTTTATTCATAGAGATAACTTAAATTTTTAAATATTATTTAATATTTAAGTAATATAAAAAGATAATGGGCCTACTGCTTACCAGCTTTTTCAGTTCTGCTGTGTATATGCATGTTGGTTTGTTTTCTTAATTGTGGTGAAACACATACCATTAACCTACCACTTTAACCATTTTTTAAATGTACAGCTCAGTGGTGTTTAGTGTGTTCAAATTGTTGCACAACAGAAGAGATAACTTTTTAAGTGCACGTCCATTGTATTGTTTCTTTAAGTCCACGATGATGACAAGGGAACAAATACAGAAAGAGTATGATGCTCTAGTTAAAAGCTCAGAGGTCCTTCTCAGCGCATTACAGAGAAAAAAGCAGCAGGAAGAAGAAGCAGAAAGGCTGAGGCGCATTCAAGAAGAAATGGAAAAAGAAAGAAAAAGACGTGAAGAAGATGAGCAACGCCGAAGAAAGGAGGAGGAGGAAAGGCGGATGTAAGGCATTTATGTTGTTGCCTTGGATTAGAAATTGACGCCATAGTGAACTCTGAAGTGTTGATGGTGGTTAATGCATATTCTTATCTGTAAAAGTGATATTCTTTTATTTAAATACTAATTTTAGAAGAAGTTTGAAAATGGAGAAAGTAAGCTCACTTTATAATAACATAAAATGATTTTAGTTATAATCTGAATTTTGGTTAAAGTCACACCTGAGGATTTCTTAACTTCTTTTTGAAACTGACTTTCATATTATTTTATGACCTAGGAAGAAAGTACTTCTCTGCAGTTTTAAAACTGATAAAATTTTGGAAGCTTGCCATAGTAGGGCTGACAGAAGGAATATGAGTTGTCTAATTGGAGAGGCAGTGTGATCAAGACCTTACAAGTAGGCTTGGTAACCAAGTTAATCCAGAGATGTTAAAGGTTATGGAATATAATTATATTTCTTTTGTTTCTAAAGAGCTGCTATCAAAGTTAGATTTTATTTTTCAAAAAATAATAATGTAATAGCCAGGAGGTTAATTTGACTTCCCATTTTGTAACATTTATTTATTAATAGTTAAACTTTGTTCTGAAGAGTTTCTTATTTTCTGTTAATTTTTGAAGAGTTTTCTAATTTTTTTTTTCTTTTAGGAAACTTGAGATGGAAGCAAAGAGAAAACAAGAAGAAGAAGAAAGAAAGAAAAGGGAGATGATGAAAAACGTATTCAGGTCTGTACTCTCTAGGCAGTCAGACTGAATTCTTACTAAATAGAATCTGCAAAACTATGAAACAAAAGAAGATCTTCATTTATAGATAAATTGTCATTGACTTATCCTAGAGAGCAAAGGCAGTTTCAGAAGTGGTTATGGGAAGGGACTTTGGAGCTAGGGAAGTGAGTTCAAATCCAGCCTCTCACTGACAGAAATTGTGATATTGCAGGAGTTACAGTGAGTGACTGTGGGCCGCAGTTTTCTTTCTGGAATGGAGATAAATGATAATTGTGAGCATTAAATGAGATAATACTTATTAAAGCATTTAGAACAGTGCCTTGTTTAGTAAGTGTTAGTTTGTCATCATTCAGAGGGGGAAAGTCAGATCAGCGTTCAGTCACAACATAATTAATATTTTAAAATGTTATTTTATAGCTTTGTAGATGCTAATATTAATAGGTTAGGATTAAGATAGTCTCCCTACCGCCACCATCTTAAAAAAAAAAATCCATGTCTGAGAATAATTAATCCTATTTTGAGTGTCTGTCTGTCTTGGCTTTCTGATTTATCCTGAACACAACCAAGACTTTAAATTCCTGAAATCTGCGGTGTTGGCGTTGATATTCAGCTCACACCAGGGCTACTGATGTGATGTTTGGGAGACTCATGTTCTAGTGGTAGAATGGCGGATTCTTGGTTTGGGGCATGAGGAAACATTAATCATAATACAGAAGGGAAGAAGATGGTAGATTTCTGGTTAAGGAGTATGTATTTCTTGGTTTAAAAAAAAATGAAAAGGAAAACGTGTATGGAGCAAGTGTGCACAGTGAGGGGGATGAGCAGCGAGAGGCCCGGCCTCAAGGCCTTCTGTGCCGGCAGGCAGAGGTGGAGGCGCAGCTGGCCCGGCAGCGGGAGGAGGAGTCCCAGCAGCAGGCGGTTCTGGAGCAGGAGCGCCGGGACCGGGAGCTGGCGCTACGTATCGCCCGGAGCGAGGCCGAGCTCATCAGCGACGAGGCGCA